>CAUYON010159036.1:0-29127 GCA_963573935.1 Arctocebus calabarensis | reverse complement strand
CTTGGTGTCTCCTTCACTTTACACTTAGGACTAAATGTGGAACCCCCATTTCCTATGCCTAGGTCAATTTCATGTGAATTTCCTAGGCCTCAATTCCATGAATGGACTGTGTCCATTCATTGATACATTCATTCACCTTGCCTCCGGTGGAAGGGACTGTGTTCATTCGTTTCCTGGCCAAGGAACCCATGCACTATATATACCCCAAGACTAAAAGCCTAAAGGGGGAGATGGGGTAAGACCAGGAGAGAAATGGAGAGAGCTTTTCTCTCCCCACTTGAGTTCTCTCTCTCTAGCTTTAGTGTTTTCTGTATACTTTTCTGTAAATAAATTCTGTCTTACCACTGGGGGGCGGGGAACAGCTTTTCTAGATTCTCCAACAATAATATTTGAAATGCAAAATAAAAAAATATTATTATCATATTTTCAAGCAATACCACTTCTGGATACATCTCCAAAAGAACTGAAATCATGGTTTCAGAGAGATAGTTGTATTCCCATGTTCATCGTAGCATTCACAGTGGAAGCCAAAATGTGGAAGCAACCTGAGTGTTCATCAGCAGATGAATGGATAAAGAACACGTGGCACATACATATAATGAAATATTTTTCAGTCTGAAAAAGGAAGGAAATCTTCCTGTGTGGTAATATGCCTGAACCTTGAGGACATTATGGTAAGCGAAATAAGCCAGTTACAGCACAAATACTCTATGATTCTGCTTAACTTGAGACATTTAAAGTCATCAAACTCATAGAAGCAGGAAGTAGAATGGGGCTTAGGGGATAGGGAAAAGAGGAAATGGTGAGCTGCTGTTTAGCATGTATATAGTTTCCATTATGCAAGATGAAGAGTTCTATAAATCTGTACAACATTGTGTTGGTAGTTGGCAACAATGTCCTGTACACATAAAAATGCATTAAGAGGGTAGACTGCCTGTGCGGGGGTGTTCTAACTACAATAAAAAGATGTATTAAGTAAAACAAATTTTCAAAAATGTAAAAAAAAAAGAAACAAAAAACACCAAAACAGGGCCCAAGACAAAGGTTGGAGAAAATATGGTGGACTTAACTGGAATAATATAGCAGAGAGTTCTCATAATTTTTGGTTCATATTGCTGAGTAAGGCTTGCTTGATGTCTGGGGAATTTGGCTAATAAAACCTCTTGGAAGAGCTCCAAGGGCTTTGCTATCACCATCAATCCCTGCCAACCAGCGTCTCTGCCTTTACCTCCATCATTGTTGCCTCCATCTCCATCTCCACCAGCACTCTGACTACTAACTTCATGTCAGCAAATGAACAGGCAGTGGTGGCGGGTGGCAGTGGTGTTCTTGTATTCCACCGAGGCATTTGTGAGTCTGCTTACCCATTAGGTATCTGTTATTTTGGGGACTTTAGTGGATCATTTTTCTATTTCAAATTTTTGTTTACTTCATTTGCAAAAAACTGACCTTTGTTTAGGGTTCCTAAAATGCAACGGGTAGAAGCAGTGAAAATTCCTTCTTCTACTTGTCCTCTGATTGCCTTCGTCACCCCTAATATTCCTCACTGAAAGCAATTTGTATGGTCCTCCAGAGACAGTCTATGAATATACAAGCAAACTCATTCACATTTTTCCTCTCTTTCTCTTTCTATCTCTTTCTTTGTTTCCCCCTGTCTCTCTCCATATACATACAAATAAAATCATTTTACAGAAATGGTAGCAGACTGCATACATTATTTCTAATTCCTCCTTAACAATATGGTTTAGACATCATTTCAAAAGAGTTCATAAAGAGCCTCTCTGATATTCTTTTATATTTTTTAAATTACATTTTAGCTCTTACTTAAATTCATTCTTTCCTTCTATGTTATTTTGCTTCATTTTGGATTTTCATTCCAACTTCTCAAGAATGCTTCGCTCATTGATTTTCAATCTTTCCATTTTTCTAATATAAATAATTGTGGCAATAAATATACATATGTCTTTCATTAGTTTCATTCCAGGTCATAATGTAGAGTATCATTTTGTTATTTTTCAGCTAAAAATATTTAAAAGTCTCTATTATGCTTTATTCTTTGACCTGCTTAAAAATGTATTTCTTAATTTCCCAAACCAGGGCTTTTTAAAGTGTTCTTTTTGTCTTCAATTTTTAGCTTGATGTCAAAGAACATATTCTGTGAACATTGGTTTTTTAAAACTTGTTAATATTTCCTTTATGTTCCAGCATATAATTATTTTAAAAATGTTCTACATATTCTGTAGCTATTGAGCAGAATCTTCTACATATATCTATGAGCTTAATTTTATTAATTTTCTTATTTAAATATTCCATTTTTAACTGATTTTTTATTCTGTCAGTTTCTTGTCATTGTACATTTCTGCTTTATTTATTTGGAGGACATGTTATTAGGTCCACACAATTATAAAATTATTACATTTTTCTGCTTAAGTTTAACTTTTATTATTATAAAGTATTTCTCCTTATTTCTAGCTATTGTTTTAATCTAAAAATCTATTTTCACTGATATTTAATATAGCAGCATGAGCTTCCTTTTGTTCAAAGTTACTAATATTTTTGAAAAACTTTTTGCATTTTTAAGTTTTAGATACATTTCTTTTAAATAACATATGGTGTTATCTTTTTTGAAAGCCATTCCCTTACATAAAATAGTCTGTCCATCCTACCTAATATAGATCCTAGAACAGTTGAGTTTAAATCTAACATCTTATTTTCTCCTCTGTGTTTTGTGTTTGTTCTGCCTGTTCTATGTTCATTGTTTTTTTTCTTGCCAATTTTTTTATTGATAAATTTTGATCATTGTTTTTTCTTTCCCCTAGATACCAAAAACATGTCTTTTTTTCCCCTGGATATTAAAAACATACCTTTTCCCTTAGATTTTAAAAACATATCTTTTTTTTCATTAGGGATCTTACAATTTACAATATATATGTATATTAGCTAATTCTAGAATTAATGCCTTTACCTACATTGCAGGTAATTTAAGAACCTTGGAACATATTAATAATATTTAAACTCCTCATGGATTATGTGGCTCTTTTGTTATTATGTTTTAAAAAAAGTCACTCCTCTTGGCAGTATCATTACTGTTTTATACCTGTCATATTCAAATGTATTTAGCCACCTTAACTTCATTCATTCTTACATCTCAGATTTTCATTCAATATCCCTTTTTATATCTTCTCTACTTGCCATCTATGATGACTTGTCTTTTGGGAGTTTGCTATTTATATTTTCCCAAACATGGGTTATTTTGCCCTCATTCTTAGAAGATATCTTTGCTAGGTGTAAAATTTTAGGTTGGTGGTTATTTAGTTTGGCACACTGAAGAATTTGTTCCAGTTTTCCACATTTCATTGTTGCTGTTGAAAATGTTACCTTTTAGTCTTATTGTCAACATCTGTGAAGGCATGTTGTTAAATAATACCATTTTTCTTTTTAAAGCTGCCATTTTCCCATTCAAAAATTTTATCATGAAAAATTTTAAATATATATGAACGTGGAAAAGTGGCATAGTAATCTATGCACCATCATCCAAGTACTATGCACAGTTTTCCTGCTTTGATGCTTACCATCTCACACCCACCATGTTTCATCCATAACTACCTACAGTTTCCTGCACTTTTTTCTTGAAATTTATTTGTTGAAGAAATAGGTTGTTTGTCCTATGATGTTTTGAATATTCTAGATTTTGCTGATTCCATAGCTGTGATTTATTATGTACATTTAATATTTATTTCTTGGAAATTGATCTGAATGCTTTTTTCTTTGCTTATAGTTTTCTGCATTTTTACAATGATATGTGTGGTGTAGATTTTTAAAAACTTATCTTACATAGAGTTTGTAGGCTATCTTAATTGTATGAATTGATATCTTTCTTTAATTCTGTGGATTCTCAGACACAATTATTTTTTAAATTTTTCTGAGATGCTTTCTTTGAGTTTGTGGTATACATTTATAATTAATCCAGGTCTCCTTTTTTTTTTTTTTTTTTTTTAAGAGACAGAGGATCATTTTAACGCCCTCGGTAGAGTGCTGTGGTGTCATAGCTCACAGCTACCTCCAAGCTCCTGGGCTTAGGCGATTTTCTAGCCTCAGCCTTCTGAGTAGCTGGGACTACAGGTGCCTGCCACAACACCTGGCTATTTTTCTATTTTGCAGTTTGGCCGAGGGTGGGCTTGAACCCACCATCTTACGTATATGGGGCTGGCACCCTACTCGATGAGCCACAGGCGCCACCCAACCCAAGTCTCCTTTTAAGTAGCATTTTACTGCATCACAACAGCATATTCCCAATCCTTCCCTTATTCTTTTCACTTATCCCCAAACTATAATCACTGAAATACATTGTGGATATTTTGAGCAAACTATTATGTATCATCTAAGTTGAAAAATGAAACATCTAAGTTTATTTCTTCTCCAGCATTTTTTCTTCTGTTTTTATACATCCACATTTTTTACTTATATTATTTCCCTTCTTTCTGAAGGTTTTTTTTTTTAACCATTTCTTATAGGTGCATCTACTGCTGACAAATTTTCTTAATTTCTCAGAGAGTATTTATTTCTCCTTCACCTTTAAAGGATAAATTTGCCAGATATAGGAGTCTAGGTTGGTGGGGCTTTTTTTCTTTCAATGATTTAAACCTTTCTCTTCATTCTCTTTTTGTTTGCATGGTTTTTAAGACATGTGGAGTTCTTATACTTGCTCCTTTCTAAGTAATGTTATTTTTTCCCTCTTTCATGACTTCATTCACATTTTGTCTGTCCTTAGTTTTCTGCAATTTTTTTTAAACTTTTTTATTTCAAATGAATACGAAGGTATAAATGTTTAGTTTTCACTTCTGAGGTGAAGTCCAAGTTTGCAGTTAAGCCTTTCAAGACCCTCACATAGAGCACATGAGGTGAGATCCTGCCAATTACCCTGCCTCCTCCCACCAGTTCTCTGCAATTGGAATATGATATTCCGAGGTGTAGACCTTTTGGTATTTAATTTGTTTGGTGTACTCTAAACTTTCTGGATCTGTGGTTTGGGGTTTCTCATTAATTTGGGGAAATTTTTAGTCATTATTGCCTCAAATATATCTTCTGTTCCTTCCTTTCTCTCTCCTGGAGTTCTCACTATATGTATTTATACCTACTGTAATTGTTTATACGACCATTGTTATACCTACCTACAGTCATTGCCTATTTTGTTCCATGTTTTTCATTCTTGTTTTTCTTCTTTGCATTTTGGAAAGATTGCAGTTTTGGACATTACTATTGAAATTTAAGATAACTGATTAGTTTTTCAACTCTGTCCAATCTAATGAGCTTTCTGAAGGCATTCTTTATTTTTATTATAGCTTTTTTTTCCTTTCTTTTTTTTCTTTAAATTTAAGGCTCTGGGACATACAAATATTTTAAATTTTTTATTTCTAGTATTTCCTTTTGATACTTTCGTAGGTTTTCATCTGTCTGTCTGCTTACTTACCTGTCCTTGCTTATTTTTCACTTTTCCCCTCAGCATACGTTTAGCATATTAATCTTACATATTTTAAATACTTTTAGTAATTCTAACCTCTCTGCTATATCTAAGTCTGCTTCTGAGGCTTGCTCTGTTTCCTCAAGTTTGGTTATTTTGTATTTTTGTATGCTTTGTAGTATTTTATTGAAAGCCAAACATGCTGTACCGGGTAGAAAGAAACTGGGGTAAATAGGCTTTTAGTGTAAAGGTTTTATGGGTATCTGACTAAGGGTTAGGGGGCATTTATTTGTTGTAAGTGTGAGAGTCTAAAATTACTCTTTTTTGTTTGTTTTTTCCCCCTAATTTTCTTTGTTTTCTATAGATATTACCTTTTTTTTTTTTTTTTAAAGACAGAGTTTTACTCTGTCACCTGGGCTAAAGTGCAGTAGTGTCATCACAGCTCACTGTAGCATCAAACACTTGGGTTCAAGTGGTCCTCCTGCCTGAGTCTCCTGAGCAGCTGAGACTGAGCTGAGGTATGTGCCACCATGTCTGCACGCCTGGCTAAGTTTTCTATTTTTTTTTTATAGAGATGCAGTCTTACTCAGGCAGGTCTACAACTCCTCGCCTCAATTGATCTTCCTACCTCAACTTCCCCAAGTGATAGGATGACAGGTATGAGCCACCGCGCCTGGCCAAGCTTTAGTTTTTAAAGGTTTCAGTGTCTGAAGTGCTCAGGGATAAGTTTATCCTCCTTGTTACTTCTATTAGTTCCTATTTCTTGTACCTTATTTTCTTGTGTAATTGAAAACTTCTCTGTGTCACCCGTGGCCCTTAAAAATTAGGCTCAGTGAGTAGGGCGCTGGCCCCGTACACCGAGGGTGGCGGGTTCAAACCCGGCTCTGGCCAAAGTGCATCAAAAATAGCCGGGCGTTGTGGCGGGCGCCTGTACTCCCAGCTAATCGGGAGTCTGAGACAAGAGAATCCCCTAAGACCAAGAGCTGGAGGTTGCTGTGAACTGTGACTCCACGGCACTCTACCGAGGGCGATAGAGTGAAACTCTGTCTCTACAAAAAAAAAAATAAATAAATTAAATTTAATTTAAAAAATAAATAAATAGCATATAACCATTTCAGAATGAAAAAGCCATCTCAGGTAGAGTGGGCTGTAATAAAAAACAAGACAAAACAGGCAGCTGTCCAGATTGGGTCTGAAGGCTGTAGTTTGCTGGTCTCTGTTCCATAGTTACTTCCATAGGAAGGAAGAGATTCAGAGTTTTATGACACCTAATCAACTCTACATTTTTCATGAGAAAAATATGGTTATTTAAGCATTCTCCAAATAATTTGTGATAGGTTTACCTTTTAATGCTGTTATTGGTCATTGTGCCTTTCTTCTTCAGAGATGTTTACTACAGGATACAAGAGAGAATAATTATGTAACCTACAAAAAATTAGTCTTTTTTCACTCATCCTCCTTTCCATGGGTCATAAAAAGGTAGCTCACAAGATGTATATGTTTTCTTTTTGTTTTAGCTGCGTTTGGATGAAGCACAGGAAGCAGAATGCCAGGTTTTAAAGATGCAGCTACAGCAGGAACTGGAGCTTTTGAATGCATATCAGAGCAAAATTAAGATGCAAGCTGAGGCACAACATGATCGAGAGCTTCGGGAGCTTGAACAGAGGGTCTCCCTCCGTAGGGCTCTTTTAGAACAAAAGGTATAAATAATAAAAGGAAGATGATTGTTCTTATATTTGCTTTTAGCAAACGCATTTTATAATATAAATATATTTTTATATTGACAGAGGTCATATTAAGTCAACAGCTCTCAACCTGTGGGTCACGACCCCTTTGTAACAATGAAAATATTTTGCGGCATTAGGAAGGTTGAGAACCACTGTATTAAGTAATATAATTCCAGTTGTGATAATAGTGTTTTTTCTTTAAAATTGTTGATTCACTAATGACTTTTACAATTAATGAGTTCCAAAAATCAAGGGAATATAATCAAGTAGTAACTACTAGAGAAAGTATATTTTGTATGTAAAGTAAGTTGAATTGGGATAGTAGCAGCTTTAACTCCCTGTTCCTCACTTCTTGGAGAAAGACTTGTATAGTAAAGAAAAAGAACAGCATTAATTACCTGAAAGAAGTAGGCACAAAGGATCAGGAATGTACATCTTAATTTGGTGGAAGATTACTAAGGAACTGAAGGTAAAATCAGTTCCACAAAGGTGAAAAATCAAGCTGAAAAATGTCACTTCAAGATACATTTTTACTTTTTCTGACTAATTCTTTGTCAGTACATAGAACTAGAATCTCTAAATTCATCTCAAATCTCTATCCTTTAGTGTAACTAAAGTATGAGCACACGCTATGTGTGTGTTGGAGAAAGATTGATAAACAGAGATTTTGAGAGATAAAGAGAGGAAAGGCGTTTGTTGTTAGAAGTAGGTAGATTATTGTTCTATTAAGGATCCAGAGCTATATTCCAGAATTCCAAAATCATAAGTTTCAAATAGCTGGTATAGTCTTAGGTCCATCAGGTATTATTATTAATACTTACCTAACAGCATTCCTGAAGTTGTCATTGTTTCTAGTTCATAGGCCTGTAGATTTTCCTCGTTTCCTAAGGTTAACATAAAAAGAGAATGTTTTATTAAAGTTAATTTAAAGATAAAAAACAAGCTCAGTGCCTGTAGCCCAGTCAGTAGGGTGCCAGCCACATACACGGAGGCTGGTGGGTTTGAGCCTGGCTCGGGCTTGCTAAACAAAAAAAATGACAACTGCAACCAAAAAATAGCTGGGCACTGTGATGGGCACCTGTAGTCTCAACTACTCGGGAGGCTGAGGCAAGAGAATCGCTTAAGCCCAAGAATTGGAGGTTGCTTTGAGGTCTACCTTAGGCGACATAGTGAGACTTTGTCTCAAAAAAAAAAAAAAAGGGACTGTGCCTGTGGCTCAAAGGAGTAGGGTGCCAGCCCCATATGCCAGAGGTGGTGGGTTCAGCCCTGGCCAAAAACTGCAAAAAAAAAGATAAAAAACATGTCTTCTTAAAATACCACCTAAATAAGATGTTACTATTTTTCTGGCCACAGGGTCTTTATTAGTGGCTTCTTTGAGAGGTATTTCTAGAAATTATCTCAATTATGTTTCTCATTCAAAATGGGAGGGATAATACATACGAATTTTGAAAAATCTAGTTTGGCCCATATACAGATATTCTAAATCTCTCTCATTCCAAATCTCATTTAAAATTCAATCTACACAAGGTACAATGGCTCATGCCCGTAATCCTAGCACTTAGGGAGGCCAAGGCAGGAGAATCTCTTGAAGTCCAGAGATCAAGGCCAGTTGAGCAACATAGTACCTAGTAAGACTTCATCTACAAAAATTAGCTTGGTGTGATGTCACATACCTATAAGCCCAGCTATTCAAGAAGCTAAGTGGGGAGAATTACCTAAGCCCCAGAGTTTGAGGTTGCAATGAGCTATCATGATGCCATTGTATCAAAGCAGGCAGTAAAACAAGACTCTGTCAAAAAAAAATTAAAAATAAAATAAGACAATAGCTGGGCATTGTGACGGGTGCCTGTAGTCTCAGCTACTTGGGAGGCTGAGGCAAGAGAATCGCTTGAGGCTCGGTGCCTGTGGCTCAACCGGCTAAGGCGCCAGCCATGTATACCTGAGCTGGTGGGTTCAAATCCAGCCTAGGCCCGCCAAACAACAATGACGGCTGCAACCAAAAAATGGCCAGGTGTTGTGGCGGGCGCCTGTAGTCCCAGCTACTTGGAAGGCAAAGGCAACAGACTCACTTGAGCCCAGGAGTTGGAGGTTGTTGTGAGCTGTGATGCTACGGCACTCTCTCCAGGGTGACAGCTTGAGGCTCTGTCTCAAAAAAAAAAAAAAGAGAATCGCTTGAGCCCAAGAGTTTAAGGTTGCTTTGAGCCATGATGCCATGGCACTCTACCAAGGGCAACAAAGTAAGACACTGTCTCAAAAAAAAATTTAGGGCAGCGCCTGTGGCTCATCAAGTAGGGCGCCGGCCCTGTATACCGAAGATGGTGGGTTCAAACCCGGCCTCGGCTGAACTGCAAAACAGAAAAACAACCGGGCATTGTGATGGGCACCTGTAGTCCCAGCTACTTGGGAGGCTGAGGCAAGAGAATCGATTGAGCCCAAGAGTCTGAGGTTGCTGTGAGTTGTAATACCACGGCACTCTCCCAAGGGGTGACAAAGTGAGATTGTCTCAAAAAAAAAAAAAAAAAATTAAAATTAAATGAGACATAGAGTAAGCTTAGGAGTTCTGTACTTTTAAGGGGTATCACGTATACTATCAAGTTAGCAAAGCCAAAGGATTCTTGTCTACACCACATAACCTTTAGTGTGGAACAATTAAGAGTATTGAGAGAATAGTTAAAGAAGACCACGTAGTCAAACTGGGTTACCACAGAGGAACTGACTGGCTTCAAGGGTCCACTTTGATGAATCAGTAATAATGATTTGGTTCACGAATGAGTGTGTCAAATTGGAAGAAGGTGAAGTAGCAGCAGCAACAAACACTCAGCCAAGTTTAACATCAGGAGCATCAAACCAGGCTATTTAGGTTTAGGAGGAAGAAACTCCTTTATCCATAAGAGCTGCAGACCCTCATCTACTGAGTCCTAGAAATTTGGATGCATCTTACAAGAGCCTTTGGGTATTAAGAAACCTGGAAGGACTGGTCTTTCTGTGTGGAATTCATCGTGGGATTCTCAGCTTCTTGATATTCAATAGATATGTCTAGGGGTCTCTAATCTTCCTTGGGCCTCCATTCCCTATCAAATAGATGAATTTGTGCAGTTATACGACCTACCTGGGGAAGAGGATCTTAGCATCCTAGATTAATATCTTTTCCCAGTGTACCTTGGCTGAGGGGGGCACAGCCGTCACTGATATTCAGTGTAACTCCTACCATATCCATAGCTTCTAAGAAAAATCTGCAATCTAAATCCTAACCAACCAAAAGATATTTCCAAACACCTTTAAAGGATCATTTCCAGTTGAAATAGATCAGAGCCCAGGGATTTATCTTTTTCTGTAAGAAAAAAATGAAATCCCCTTATCATTCATTATTGCCTGCATATTCTGTATTTCTTTTGAGTGCCTCCTCACCCAAGTTTCAGTATTAGCAGAGGAGTGATGTCAGCAATGTTGTAAAAAAAGAAAAATTAGGGCAGCACCTGTGGCTTAGTGAGTAGAGCAACAGCACCATATACCCAGGGTGGTGGGTTCAAACCCGGCCTCGGCCAAACTGCAACAAAAAAATAGCTGGGTGTTGTGGCAGGTGCCTGTGGTCCCAGCTACTTGGGAGGCTGAGGCAAAAGAATCACCTAAGACCAAGAGCTGGAGGTTACTGTGAGCTGTGACACCACAGCACTTTACCGAGGGTGACAAAGTGAAACTCTGTCTCAAAAAAAAAAAAAAATTAATTGCTTCCTTTCTGCCTGAGACACCATCTTCCATTATTCACCGAAGTTACAAACACAAAGGGAAAGAGGAGAGGCACCCGACACCTGTTCTCTTGGCCTTTTAGAAAATATGGAGTTGTTTTTTGGTCACGTACATGCAAATCTACAAGGAAGGTGATATTGTAGACATCAGGGAATGGATACTGTTCAAAAAGACATGCCACATAGATGTTACCATGACAAAACTAGAAGAGTCTACAGTGTGTTACCCAGCATGCTGTTGGCATTGCTGTAAACAAACTAGGGCAAGATTCTTGCCAAGAGGATTAATGTTCATATTGAGCATATTAAGCACTCTTAAGACCAAGATAGCTTCCTAAAACATGTGAAGGAAAATGATCAGAAAAAGAAGGAAGCCAAAGAAAGGTACTTGAGTTCAACTGAATCACCAGCTCTACCCAGAGATTCTCACTCTGTTGAGAACCAGTGGAAAAGAGCCTAAGCTACTGGAACCTATGAATTCATTGCATAATAGGCATACAGGGGGCAACACAGGAAAACCAAAAGAACCAGTTGAATGGGGGCAAAAGGTTCTGGAACCTATTCCCTCTGAATTCATGCCATAATAAGCATAGCAAGCTTTGTCACATTTGATGGAAAGGCTCCTGAGCTCCTGGAAGCTTTTCTCTACAAATTCATGGCTTAATAGGTATAAAAACTGAAAGTCAATTGTGAAAAAAAAAAAAAATTAAATCTAAAGGCCTGTTTTTCTCTCCTTTTTTTTTTTTTTTGGAAATGGGGTCTCTCTCTGTTGCCTGGTAGTCTAGGTCACAGCAACCTCAAAACTCTTAGGCTTAAGCAATCCTCCTGTCTCAGCCTCCAGATTAGTTGGGATTACAGGCACCTGTCAGAACACCTGCCTAATTTTTCTGTTTGTTTTTTTTTTTTAAGAGACAGAGTCTTACTTTGTCGCCCTTGGCAGAGTGCCATGACGTCACAGCTCATAGCAACCTCCAGCTCCTGGGCTTAGGCGATTCTCTGCCTCAGCCTCCCGAGTAGCTGGGACTACAAATGCCCGCCACAACGCCTGGCTATTTTTTTTTTTTTTTTTTTTTTTGTAGAAACAGAGTCTCACTTTATCGCTCTCTGTAGAGTGCTGTTGCATCACACAGCTCACAGCAACCTCCACCTCCTGAGCTTAGGTGATTCTCTTGTCTCAGCCTCCCGAGTAGCTGGGACCATAGGCACCCGCCACAACACTCAGCTATTTTTGTTGTTGTTGCAGTTCAGCTAGGGCTGGGTTTGAACCCGCTACCGTCGGTATATGGGGCTGGCACCCTACTCACTGAGCCACAGATGCCACCCTAATTTTTCTGTTTTTGAGTGATCTGGCTCTTGATCAAGCTGGTCTCAGACTCCTGAGCTCAAGTGATCCTCCTGCCTCAGTGTCCCAGAGTTAAATTTCTATCTCTGAAGATTCAAAATTATCACTAAAAGGAAAACTCCCTAATTGGTATTATTAAAGTACAATTATAGGCTCAGCGCCTGTGGCTCAACTGGCTAAGGCGTTAGCCACGTACACCTGAGCTAGCAAGTTCGAATCCAGCCTGGGCCCACCAAACAACAATGACGGCTGCAACCAAAAAATGGCTGGGCATTGTGGCAGGCGTCTGTAGTCCCAGCTACTTGGGAGGCAGAGGCAGGAGACTCACTTGAGCCCAGGAATTGGAGGTTGCTGTGAGCTGTGATGTCACCGCACTCTATCCAGGGTGACAGCTTGAGGCTCTGTCTCAAAAAAAAGTACAGTTATAATTTTTTAGCTCCACCTAGTGGCTCAGATTTACACAGCGCTAATTAGCATCTTAGGTACATTCTCTCTCTTTCTATTTCCCTATCCCTCTCCCTCTTTCTCTCTTCTTCTCCCTCCCTCCCTCCCTTCTTTCTCTCTTTCTCTTCCTGAAGATCACTATGTTTACTTTTCGGAACACTACCTTGGGAAGCTGTGCACTGACACCAATGCCTGGTCCACACTTCATGGATCTTTTTCTAGGAGCGGTCAAGAGCTTAATTGACTTTGTATGATGATAGTTCTGATAGCCATTCCAGAAAAAAAGAGTTCCAAAATTGCTTTGAAGGGTGGACTAGGCACTGGAGTCAATGCATAGCTTCCCAAGGGGAGTACTTCAAAGGTGACTGTACTGTATTCAGCAGTGAAGCATACAGCATTTTTTCTACGATGAATTCAAAAACTTAATTGTCTGACACTGTATGAACCAAAGCTTAGATGTTATACATAGTCTAATAAAATAAGAGCATAAAATCAGTATTCATTGTTGAAAGTGCAGTAGCATTCCTATACTTTGCTAATGCATCTTATAAAGTCACTTGGTGTTGTGTATTGAGTTTTGGAAATGTTAAGTATTCAAAACTCTTTGACCCATGATTGCACCAATGTACACAATTATAATTTAATAAAAATTAAAAAAAACTCTTTGAACAGGAGGGTAATTGGTGGGACCACACCTACGGTGCATCTTACAAGGGTACATGTGAAATTCACTAAATGTAGAATATAAGTGTCTTACAACAATAACTAAGAAAATGCCGTGAAGGCTGTGTTAAATAGTTTGATGAAAATATTTCAAATTGTATATAAAATCAGCACATTGTACCCCATGATTGCATTAATGTACACAGCTATGATTAATTTAAAAAAAAATCCTTTGTACATTTATGCCAAGGAAAATAAGTCCAAAATATAGGAAAAACATTATTCATAAATATATTAATGTAACATACTTTATAATACTTTAAAATAACCTAACGATCTAAAATCAAATAGATGGTTTACCTAGAAGTCTGGGAGGCCAAGGCAGGAGGATCACTTGAGTTTAGAAGTTCAAGATTAGCCTGAACAAGAGTGAGGCCCCCATCTCTCTTAAAGAGAAAAAAAAAAATTGGGCGGTGCCTGTGGCTCTTTGGAGTGTCAGCCCCATATACCGAAGGTGGGGGGTTCAAACTCAGCCTCGCCAAACTGCAAAAACAGAAAAATAGTTGGGCATTGGGGCAGGCACCTGTAGTCCCAACTACTCGGGAGGCTGAGGCAAGAGAATCACCTAAGCCCAGGAGTTGGAGGGTGCTGTGAGCTATGTGATGCCACAGCACTCTACCGAGGGTGATAAAGAGACTCTGTCTCTACCAAAAAAAAAAAAAAAAAAAAAATATTAGGCGGTGCCTGTGGCTCAGTGAGTAGGGTGCTGGCCCCATATGCCGGAGTGGTGGGTTCAAACCCACCCCCCCCCAAAAACTGCAAAAAATAAAAAATTAGCTGGTGGTTCTGGCAGGTGCCTGTAGTACTGGGGAGGCTGAGACAGGCCTCCTTTTGAATTCAGGAGTTTGAGATTGCTGTTAGCTAGGCTAATACCATGGCACTCTAGCCTGGGACAATGGAGAGACTGTCTCAAAAAAAAAAAAATAACATTGAGGCGGGTGTGGTGGCTCACTCCTGTAATCTTTAGCACCCTGGGAGGCCTAGGTACTTGGATTACCTGAATTTAGGAGTTTGAGAACAACTCCAACAATTGTTCGAGTAATGTTACAATTAAGTAAACATTGCCAAACCACTTATTCAGCCATTTAAATGATGACTACAAAAGCAGCATTAATATGGAAAAATATTTATGGGATGTTGAATAAAATAAAAAAGATAAATCCTACCTAAAATGAATTTGAAGTAATGTTAGTAGTGGCTTTATTAATATAATATGTTGATTTTTTTTAGTTTTTAAAATGTGGCTTAGGCTGAATGAGGTGGCTTATGCCTATTATCCTAGCACTTTGGGAGGCCAAGGCAGCAGATTACTTGAACTCAGGAGTTTCAAACCAGCCTGAGCAAGATGCAGACCCTGTCTCTACTAAAAATTGAAAAATTAGCTGAGCATCTTGGTGGGCACCTATAGCCCCACATATTCAGGAGACTAAGAAAGGAGGATCGATTGAACCTAGGAGTTTGAAGTTGCTGTAAGCTAGACTGATGCATCGGCACTCTAGCCGAGGCAACAGAGTAAGACTCTGTCTCAAGAAAAAAAAAGTGGTGTAAGCTCATTTCATAGTGGAAAATGTAAATAATTATTTAGCATTTATTGATTGATTGATACAGAGTCTCACAATGTCACCCTCGGTATAGTGCTATGATATCACAGCTCACAGCAACCTCAAACTCTTGGGCTTACGCAATTCTTACCTCAACCTCCCAAGTAGCTGGGACTACAGGCGCCGACCACAACACCCCGCTAATTATTTACTATTTAAAAGAATAATAGGGTAATAAATCTATGGTGTTATGAGATATTACTTGGTTTTTAGAGCTGATGTTTACATTTCAAGTGAAGTACATGATTGCAAGGCAGGCTGGGGTCAGTTGCCAGTCACCAAGATCATGTACCCTTTCTACAAAAACTGAAAAATCTTAGTAGCTGTATTTTCTGCACTTTTTTTTTTTTTTTAAACTCTTGGGCTTAGGCGATTCTCTTGCCTCAGCCTCCCGAGTAGCTGCAACTACAGGCGCCCGCCACAACACCCGGCTATTTTTTGTTGCAGTTTGGCTGGGGCCGAGTTTGAACCCACCACCCTCAGTATATGGGGCCAGTACTCTACTCACTGAGCCACAGGTGCTGCCCATGCACTTTGTGTTTACTGGCAATATAGGTAAGAAACAGTTACAGTCATCTGAAAAGAAGAAATGGAACCAAAGTGAATATTAGTTAATTCTAGATGAATAAAATAGTTATTTTTAAAGGTTGCTATCTGGCTCAATGCCTGTAGCTCAAGCAGCTAAGGTGCCAGCCATATACATTAGAGCTGGCAGGTTCGAATCCAGCCTGGGCCTGCCAAACAACAATGACAACTAAAACCAAAAAATAGCCGGGTGTTGTGGTGGGTGCCTGTAGACCCAGCTACTTGAGAGGCTGACGCAAGAGAATCGCCTAAGTCCAGGAATTGGAGGTTGCTGTGAGCTGTGATGCCACAGCACTCTACCCAGGGCAACAGCTTGGGCTCTGTCTCAAAAATAAATAAATAAATAAATAAAGGTTGCTGTCAGCCTCCAAGTAAACCAAAAATATTGTGTTCCTTTAGTTTGAGACCCCAACAAATTGAGCCGAGCCTTTACAGCTGGGAACAATGGCTCATGCCTCTAATCCTAGCACTCTGGGAGGCTGAGGGGGATGGATTGTTTGAGCTCATAAGTTCAACTGGAACTAGAGTATGACCCCGTCTCTAAAAATAGCCAGATGTTGTGGCAGATACATGTAGTCCCAGCTGCTCAGGAGGCTAAGGCAAGAGGATCACTTAAGCCTAAGAGTTTGAACTTACTGTGAGCTATGATGATGCCATGGCCCTCTACCCAAGGTGACAGAGTGAGACTCTTGTCTCAAAAAAAAAAGTCTTCTTTACAATTTATTTCAATTGGGCCCAAATAAGTCCTAACATCCTATTTGCTTAATTGGAGACAGATTCTCACCTCTTTGTGGCATCATCGTAGCTCACAGCAACCTCAAACTCTTGGGCTCAAGCCATCAAGTGATCCTCCTGCCTCAACCTCCTGAGTAGCTGAGACTACAGGCACCTGTCACAAAGCCAGGCTAAATTTTGTATTTTTAGTAGAGATGGGGTCTCAATCTTGCTCAGGCTGGAAGTATTTTAGCGTAAGAGTATGCTCCCTTTCTTTGAAAATATAGATTGGATCATTCTATAGAAATTTCAACATTTTAGATGTGACTGATTGCATCCTTGTGACGTCACTTCATATTTTTCTCTGCCTCTTTTTCATATTTTGTGTAAATTAGTAATTACATCCAGAGGTGTGATTATATTTAGGTTTAATTTTTCTTTTAATTTTTTCAAGAATTTTTCATAAGGATTACTGCATATTTCTTTTTGCATTACATTAAGAGATATATCATAGGCTTGGCGCCCCTAGCATAGTGTATGTGGCCAGCATAGCCATTTGCACCGAGGGTGGTAGATTCGAACCTGACCCAGGCCATCTAAACAACAATGACAACTGCAACAAAAAAATAGCCAGGTGTTGTGGTAGGCACCTGTAGTCATAGCTACTTGGGAGGCTGAGGCAAGAGAATCGCTTAAGCCCAAGAGTTTGAGGTTGCTGTGAACTGTGGCGCCACAGCACTCTACTGAGGGTGATGTAATGAGACTCTGTCTCAAAAAAAAAAAAAAAGATAACGATATCTAGTAGTCCCACTTTTTTTTTATCTTAGTCTTAGATCTTATATCTAGATCTATATATTAACTATCTATCTATCTATATATATATATATATGTTTTTTGTTTGTTTTGTTTTAACATAAACAATCAACTGGAGGCCAGGTGGCTATGGCTCACGCCTGTAATCCTAGCACTCTGGGAGGCCAAGGCAAGTGGATTGCCTGAGCTCACAGGTTTGAGACCAACCCGAGCATGAGCAAGACCCCATCTCTAAAAATAGCCGGGCATTGTGGCGGGTGCCTATAGTCCCACCTACTTGGGAGGCTGAGGCAAAAGAATAGTTTGAGCCCAAGAGTTTCAGGTTGCTGTGAGCTGTGATGCCACAGCACTCTACTGAGGACAACAAAGTGAGACTCTGTCTCAAACCCCCCCCAAAATAAACAAACAAACAAAAAAGTACATAGGCTTGGTGCCTGTAGCACAGCGGTTACGGTGCCAGCCACATACACTAAAAGTGGCAGGTTTGAACCCAGCCTGGGCCAACTAAACAACAATGATAACAGCAACAAAAAATAGCTGGGAGTTGTGGTGAGCATCTGTCGTCCCAGCTACTTGGAAGGCTGAGGCAAGAGAATCCCTGGAGCCCAAGATTTCAGGTTACTATGAGCTGTGACACCATGGTACTCTACCAAGGGTGACATAGTGATACTTTGTCTCAAAAAAAAAAAAAAAAAAAATACATAAACAATCAACTGTATTCATTTGTAATGGCTTCCAGTTTTCCAGAACTGAACTATATATAGTTTCCTAACCTAACTATTAATGAGGTTATCATAGTTTTTTCTTTTTTCCACTTAAGAATTTGGTGCATCTGGAATATATTTTGGTATATGTTGTAAAATGGGGTTCCATTTTTGTTTCTTTCCAGATAGTTGGCCAATTATGCTGTTTGTTTTTGAGACAGAGTTTTACTATGTTGCCCTCTGTAGAGTGCTTTGAAGTCACAGCTCACAGCAACCTCAAATTCTTGGGCTTAAGAGATTCTCTTGCCTCAGTCTCCCAAGGAGCTGGGACTACAGATGCCTGCCTATTGTTTTGTTGCAATTGTCGTCGTTTAGCTGGCCTGGGCCAGGTTTGAATCTGCCAGCTTCAGTGCATGGGGCTGGGACCATAACCACTGTGCTACGGGTGCTGGGCACTGAGTCTTTGCTGTTAATTTGTTAAGAATTCATCTTTTCCCATGGAGTTAACTACTGCCATTAAAGACGTACAAATTAGGGTCTGGGCACAATAGCTCAGGCCTGTAATTCCAACACTCTGGGAGTCCCAAGACTGGCTTAAGGAAGAACAAGACCCTGTTTCTGCTAAAAATAGAAAAACTAGCTGGGAGTAATGACAGGTGCTTCCAGTCCCCCCCTTTTTAGAAGGCTGAAGCAAGAAGATTGCTTGAGCCCAGGATGACAAAGTGAAACTCTGTTTAAAAAAAAAAAAAAAAAAGACCGGCTCGGCACCTGTGGCTCAATGGGCTAAGGCGCCAGCCATGTATACCTGAGCTGGCAGGTTCAAATCCAGCCCGGGCCCATCAAACAATGATGGCTGCAACCAAAAAATGGCCGGGCGTTGTGGTGGGCGCCTATAGTCCCAGCTACTTGGGAGGCAGAGGCAGGAGACTCGCTTGAGCCCAGGAATTGGAGGTTGTTGTGAGCTGTGATGCCACAGTACTCTATCCAGGGTGACAGCTTGAGGCTCTGTCTCAAAAAAAAAAAAAAAACTACAAACTGGGCTGGAGGAGGTAGCTCACACCTGTAATCCTAGCACTCTGGGAAGCTGAAGCTAGAGGATCTCTTGAGCTTAGGAATTTGAGCAAGACCCCATCTCTACTTAACCTAGAAAAATTTAGGATTCGATGGCACATGCTTGTATTCCCAGCCACTGGGAGGCTGAGGCAGAAGGATTGCTAGAGCGCCAAAGTTTGAGGTTATAGTGAGCTAGGATGATGCCTCTGCACTGTAGCCAGGATGACAGAGTGAGACTTAAAAAAACAAACAAACAAATAAAACCTACATATTGGGATATTAATTACATTTCTACTTCATTAATCTATCTTTCTATTCTTCTACCAATATTTATTTTAGTAGAGTGACACATGGTATATCTGATACCTGATAAGACTGATTTTCTTTTACCCTTTTTTGTTTTCCAGTGTTTCGCCTAATGGATTTAGCAGCCACTGATGATAATTGCATTGATATGTTATTTCAAAAGATTTTATTACCTTGATTTAAAAAATATAAATTATACTGATTCTTAGAGTACATCTCTTTTGATTTTTAAGTGTATGTCTACAAAAGTCACTTCAAAGCTGAATAATTATTGCTCCCTAAACTTTAGATTTTTAAAAAAATCAATTGGCTTTCCTTTTTTTTCCTTCACCCAACCTCCAACAGATTGAAGAAGAGATGTTGGCTTTGCAAAATGAACGCACAGAACGAATACGAAGCCTACTGGAGCGTCAAGCGAGAGAAATTGAAGCTTTTGACTCTGAAAGCATGAGACTAGGTTTTAGTAACATGGTCCTTTCTAATCTCTCCCCTGAGGCATTTAGCCACAGCTATCCAGGAGCTTCTGGTTGGTCTCACAATCCTACTGGGGGTCCAGGACCTCACTGGGGTCATCCCATGGGTGGCCCACCACAAGCTTGGGGCCATCCAATGCAAGGTGGACCCCAGCCATGGGGTCACCCCTCCGGGCCAATGCAAGGGGTACCTCGAGGTAGCGGTATGGGAGTCCGCAATAGCCCCCAGGCTCTAAGGCGGACAGCTTCTGGGGGACGGACAGAGCAGGGCATGAGCAGAAGCACGAGTGTTACTTCACAAATCTCCAATGGGTCACATATGTCTTATACATAACTTAATAATTGAGAGTGGCAATTCCGCTGGAGCTGTCTGCCAAAAGAAACTGCCTACAGACATCGTCACAGCAGCTTCCTTACTTGGGTACTTCAGTGTGGGAGCTAAGTGCATATGGTATATTTTATTCATTTTTGTAAAGCGTTCTGTTTTGTGTTTACTAATTGGGATGTCATAGTATTTGGCCGCCAGGTTTTTTGTTTTTTTAACTTTGTGGGAAATTTTCAAAAGTAGAATTGATATTAAAAATGTGTATGTGTGTATATATATACATATATATACACACATACACATTTTGTGCATGTGATAAAAAGAAATTGGCTTAGATAAGGGGGTATTTTCTGAATATTGCAAAATAAAGTGCAGCAAAGTAGCTGGAGTCATCACTTTTGGGTGTCTGTATCCTAAGAAGTTTTTGAAAAAATCTAATGCCTTTCGTCATATCCAAAATTCTTATCAAGCCACTTACAGCAGGCACCATATACTAAAATAAGTTATTATTGGAACATACCTCCGTATCCTCTGACTAATGTATTTTTCTTTAATTAAATTGGTCTGACTTCTCAGTGTCATTTGGAGTAAAAAAAAAAAAAAAGAAGAAGAAGTAGTAGAAATTCATGAACACTAAATGATTGCATTGACTTTTTCTGAGAGTAGAACACAGCTTAGTTTTGTTTTGTTTTGTTTTTTCTGAATGAATCATAGGTTTCTCAGTGGTTTTTGTCCATTCAATTGTGCCTTCTTTGTGTCATGGTGAGATGGGGGTGCTTAAGGCGATCACAAGTTGTGTGGGGATTACATAACCTGTGAGCCTTCAATGGAGAAGACCAGAAGGGCGAGAAGGCCCCTGATGGGTATGTCCAGCAGCAGAGTGAGGAGATAGAGTCTATATATCTAATGTTTGGTTGCTTAGACTGTGATATCTCATCCTAGCTAAGCTTCATACTCCCAAGACCCCAAAAAGTACTTTTACTTTGTTTGTACAAAGACATATAGCCAATACAAATCAAATGCCAGAGGTATTTGAATGATGCCATATTTGCAAAATGCCATCTATTGGACTTCTCATCACACTACATAGAACTAATTTGACTATACCCTTTTGGCTTATGGGATTTCCTGTTTACAGTAGAATAGCCAATTATTTAAATACTTAGTTGCCACAGTGGACCAGGAGTCCCTGAGCCAATGATTTTACCAGCTGCTGATTAATCCTCATCACCACTGTAGATTTTGCTGCATGTGCAGCTCTTCTATTTTTAATTGCTGTTTTTGTTGCTGCAGTACTTTACAAACTTCTAGTTCATTGAGACTTACAGACCATTTGGCATCATCTTAACATCACACAATAGGAAACACTACTTCTGCAAGTCTCAAGTCTCAGTGCTACAGTACTACTGAAAAGGAACTAGGAAGTTTGGCCAATCAAAATAAATAAATAAAGTAACTTATAGTAGTCAAGGAATCTCTTGACAAAAGCTAACATTTGGGGGGTCATGTTTCGTTTTGTTCTGATGTTTTGTTTTACCATGAAGGATGAACCCAATACTAAAAGTCACATGTTACTTGTTATTCCATTGTGTGTGTGGAAACTGAGTTGGAGGTGGTTGGGGAGCTGTGAATATGATTTGAAGGAAAAAAAAAAATGTCCTTTTCAGCAATAGATGAGAGTTTCTACAAGTTATTGTCCTGCTCCCTTCCCAGTTAGTTGTCTTGAAGTACTTTTGCTACTAACTCTGGATCCTGCTTTTCATGTAGTCAGAGGGCTCCAAGGTAGTACTCGCTTTAGTTCCTCTCAATGATAACTCTTCGCCTAGACCAAACTAATGACCAAATAGTAATCTATCACACTGTTGAAGTATTGGTTTTTTTAACCAAATTTCAAGTCTTCCCCAGGTATGTCAGTCTCCATGAATCCTCACCTTTAGGAATTTCCAACATTCATTTGAAGGTAATTGGAAGAAAAATTCATGTTTTAATATATATCTTTTTAAAACCAGTAGATTTCCCAAACAATTTTAGGCAGTATTTCAAGTAGCACTATGATGTATTATCCTCTTGGCTATGTTCCAGATCACTACTTTTTAGGTAAACTTGAAATGTACTTGTTATACCTAATGAAAGGGGCTTGTATTCTTCTCACAATCTTTTTGCATTCAAATATTATATACAGTATTTAAAACAAATTGAGAAGTCTACCTATTTGGAAGAAAATAAGAGCTTTAGAATGTAATAAAATATCAATAATATAATAGAATTTGATACTTTCAAAAAATTGTAAATCTGGCCCCTCTGTGCTACTGGAAGAGTAGAATAGGGAAGCAAATTAGTTTTGTATACAAAACTCCTTAAAGCCTAAAACTATTGATGATACAGTTTAAAATCTAGTTATAGACTTCAATTAGCCAAATTGAATTACTGAGTCCATTCAGATCATACATACCCATGAAAGAATGATTGACTACTGACTTGTTTATATCCAATAAGGCTTTGTATCCAATTTGTTTGGCAGCTGGTTTTACATGAAGGTCATGATTATATCTGGATTATTCCATTAAGTTAATCTTTTTTGGGGGGGGGCCAGGGCTGAGTTTGAACCCACCACTTCCGGCATATGGGGCTGGTACCCTACTCCTTTGAGCCACAGGAGCCACCCTCCATTAAGTTAATCTTAATTAAAATATACATATATAATTTGCAGAAATGATTTCAAATTAATTAGTTTGTATGTGTTTGAGAGATCTAGCTTCTGAGGAAACTCATACATAGTAGGAAATATCACAGAGTAAAAGCTTATAGCAAAAAATTCTGAAAGCTTTTGACATACCCCAAGAAGGAGCAAGCACTTCTGAATCAGTGTGCAAATGTCAACATTTGATCAAATTAACACTACCTCCTTCCTAGTATTGGTGTTCACTCATTACATATGTGTTTAAGAAAATTAAAAGTTTGGGAAATTTTTCTAACATATCAGAAGTCATAAATGCTATATCTGGTATCCAGAGCCTGGCAGTAAAATATTTCTTATGTTGACTCACTCTCTTTTTGGTTAGCATTTTTAAAATGCAAAGCCTCATACCATATTATATATTTTTCCGAATTGAGTTCCCTTCCCTTTGCACATATTTTTTTCTCCCCCCCACTCCATTAAAGTCAGCTCTAACCCCAAATTATAGTATCTGAAAGTATTTTCATTATATAAATGTTAGCTGAGAAATGTGTTTATTATTTTTATTCAGAGCTGCCATTCTTACTAGTCATTTCTAGACATGGATATAAAAGTTCTGTATTTGAAGCCAACATCCATAGTTGTATGATACTTAGTACTCTAGGTCAAAGGTTTATTGGTAAATCAAACTATTTTGGCTGCCTAGACATCAGGTAAACACCATTTAATACACTAAAAAAACTGTCTTGGATACTCCCTTCCACTTCCACCAGTTTTTTCCATCCCTTTTTCAAAAATTGAAAACTCTATGAGTGTCTTTTTCAGACCATAAGCCAGACTTTAGTGACTTTCTATTTCCCCAAATACTAAGTGTCTGGTATTTTAAACTTTTATAGAATACATTGTGTTGGACACTGGAATAATACTATTTATTTTCACCTGTGAAAAATTACTTCATTGTACTTGAAACACCTCCTTTGCATTTCTCCATTTGTGCCATTCACTAGTGGAAATAAATTGTATTATACCATTATCTACTGGCTTTTTAAAACTGTGTTAAATATGCACATTTTTGGTATAGTTAATATCATTTGTATGTATATATTGTATATACATATGAGTGTATGTGTGTATAGATAGATGGATGTAACCATATTGTACATTTCCATCAGGGCACTTAAGGTTCTGGGTTTTTTTTGTTGTTTGTTTGTTTTGGTTTTGTTATTTCAGTCCTCAGTTAAGGCTAGAATGCATGCGTTTCTTAAGAATGAGTACTCTGGGTTGATATTTATATGAGAAGGTAGTCACTAGATGCAATCTTTTCCTTTTTAATCCCCTCTTAGCACTTGGGTGAGTGGAAAGTTAGGTAAAATATGGAATTTTAAGTTGCAATGCAGTAAAATAGTGCCAGAGAGGGAAGCCAGGTAGTGTTTCAGTGAGTTGGTGTTGTGACACAACAAAAGATAAGTGACGTAGAGAATGAACCATGGAAAGTAAGAACACTGATCGTGTTTCCTCTGCAGAGATGATAAAAAGAATCAATAAACCACACAATCTTTATATAGTTTCCATGTGTATTTCTTGAGTAGTGATACCATTGATCCTCTTAACTTTTTTTACTCCATTAATACTAATAACTATATTTTGCTGAGGATCAGAGCAGCCAAGAAAGGAATTGCTGCTAAAGGATCTAAGTTTCTCCTAAACTGTAAAATCAACAGGAAATGGCCACTGGGAGGGTATTTGGTATTGGTGTGAGGGGCTTTCTCCCTTTAGCTGCCTCTTCTTGCTTGCTAATAGTAAGTTCTTTGTGCACCTTCCACCCTTCTGCGCCACTACTCTTTAAGCAGAAGTTTGGCCCAATACAGCAACCCTTTACTTGGATGTTTATGTGGTCCTGCATTTTGTCCCATGCTCACAATGTGAAATGTCTTATTGTGTATTCAAGTCAGAAAATAATATATTTAAGGTGTATAAATGTGAATCTCTTTTAGTGATGGAAGACGAGGTTCTCATTCCTTATATAGAAAAGCACCTTCTCTAAGAGCAATGTCAAAACTCGGGCTATCATCTTTGAGCTGCTTACCAAATAGACCATTATTGGAGAAAAACAAATTCTCTTATTTCATTTTCCCCCATTGAACATGATAGTACCCCCCCAACCAGGTTGTAGCATTGCCTTTTAAAAGGTACTCACTCACTCTTAGTTGTTAAGAACTGGAAATTTCTATCCTCAGATTCCTTAAAGGATGAAAAGTATGCTGTACACTTAGCAGACTTGCCTCTTATATGCAAGGACTACTGATTGAAGTCTGTGTTGCTGTGTCTGGTTATGTTGTCTGCACTTTTACTACAGTAGGTCTGCATTGGAAATGACTTAATTTGTAAAGAAGCATGTTTTATTAAACACTGTCTAGAAAAAGAAAGTGAAGCTGAGAACTCTTGATTGTGCATTTATAGCTACTGAATTCTGGTAGCCCTGTTTAAAGTCATGTTGATTAATTTTTTCCTCCTTGTTTATAGTCACATTTCCAAAACTTCATTCATACAAGGGAAGAGAACCCATGTGGCTTAATTGTAGTATTCAGATCATAAGAAATAACATGAGTTAATATGCACCTTATCTGCATGTTTTGGGTTTTTAAACTTGCACTTCCATCCGCACAAAGGTAGATTATCTTTTAAAGAAAATAAAGGCAGAGAATTAAAACTGGGGAGCCACTTTCTGTATTACCATCCCTGTCAGCTATTTCCAAGCAATCTAAACTTGTTGAAGTTTTAGACATTTGTGTATATGTGTGTGTGTGTGTGTGTTTGGTTGTATTGGTTTTTGTTTTTAAATGTACAAGGGGTTCTTTTAATAGAGAAAAAGGTTAATCCTCACTGAAACATCAGGATGCCCACTGGATATACTCATCTGAACCATCTATAGGTAGTGTGCCATGAAAAATGGAGAGAAGATGAAATTTCTGAATGAAAAAGGGTATCTTGATGCCCAAGAATTCTCCCCAAAGTACGGGTAATTCAACCTGCACAGTTTTCTTTCACTCATAGTTTTTAGCAGTTGTGAGTGAAAAATCATGTAATTATCTGTAAATATGTAGCTAACAAATTGACCTAGTTTCTGTATTTTTTTGTTTTTGTACTAAAGTTTATAGATCTGTGCCAGCTAGAGAGGAGTTGCTGTCATTACCAGTTGTGGTCCTAGCATCTAACCCTGAAACCATCTTAGGTGATATTTTTAGAATTAATGCTTAAATGTTATTAAACAGGGGAAAATGAAGCTTAATCATTGGTCAGGTTTGAAATCTTTTTTAAGTGAAATAATTTTATTTAATATAAATGATCACATGTCCTCAATCATGAATGAGGTAGGGAGCCCCCCTCCCCCAGTGGCCATGTTTACAGAAGTGTATTTTGTCTATAAAGTGCAAGTGTTTTAATGTTAATGTAAATTATGCAGGCGATGACATTATGGTTTGGAACTATTTATTGGGCTCTTTAACTGAATTTTTAAATAAAATGAATTTGTGCTACTGCAGGCACATTAATCCCATTTCTGGAACATTTTTCCTATTTCTCGAATTCTGTATGTTCCTTTGTCATTACCCCCACTTAACCTCCCTTTCTCTGATATGCCTTGTAGCCAAAGTATTGAAGACTGGTGAACATAGATGAGGGAAATTTATTTCTTAGAAATCCATGAACCCTCAATTGTATGCTTTCAGTACTTGTGTTATATGTTTCTATGGCAACTCTGAGGTCAATGGTTTAGAATTGAGATACCAGTGTTAATGAAAAGTGTGTACTCTTTGCTTTTGCATGGCTTGGCTTAGTATCCAAGGTATATTAGAGCCACTTAAGAGCATGAAGACCAGTTATATGGGAACAGGTTTCTTTCAGTGGCACATTTTCTTTTTCCTAAGCCCCAAATACATTACCTAGGCATGAACATTATCGTTAGTATAAGTTGCACATGGTTATGAAGTAAATTATGTGATTCAAAAGGATATAACTGCCTAACATTTACAGATTCTGGCTGGTCTTTGTGACCATTTGGCACATACCTAAAAACCTGGGGGATATGAGAACCTTTTTTCTTTTTGTGGTCATAGACAAGTATATGTATAATTTATCAAGATGTTGGCTGCGCCTGGTGTATTGCCAGACAGCTGTCCTTTGGCGTCCATTCCAAATGTGGTGATGTCCTTTCTTGCATTTCATACTATCAAAGATACCACTACCGCTTCGTCCTAATAGCATTTTATACCTTCTATTATACATTAAATGGGAACTGTGCCTACTTAAGAGTGCCCCTCCAATTAATTACACATCTCCCCAAAATCCAAGCCAGACAGACAAGGGAAAACCTTTTTTAAAAGTCCACATAAGGCCAGTAATTTATCTGAAAAGGTGTTTTATCATTATCTTGGCATTGGTTATATGAACCTGTTAGGAGTTGTGTATGGTTTCATAGGGTAAAATCCAAGTGAAGAGAGGGATGTTCGGGGTTCCTATTAGGAAATAATCTTATTTTACCTTTCCTTTTAAGATCCATCTTTACTAGAACAGTAATTCTCCAAATTTATGGGGGTTTTTTTAATAGGGAAATTTTTACAAAAGCGATGTTCCTATGTAAATAACAGTTACAGTACATATAATGTCCCCAGACTGTTCCAATCTGATAATTTATAAATGCTTTAGAGTTTTTTTAACTTAACACTTGTGTTGCTAAATCCTATTTATGTAAGTCTGCTAAAGTTTTTAACCCAACTTTAAAAACTTCAGACAAACATTTAAATAATGGATGGGTTACTATGAGCAATTTAGCTTTCAGAACCCCCTTGTTTTAGTATATGAAAATGCTTAATGCTCATTAATGAGGTTGGAGAGACTATGAGAAATATGTATAGTGTATATTTTAAAACAGCTTTGCTTGTATTGTGAAGATTTAAAAACAAACTTGAGATTTTTAACGTTAACTATTAACACAGTTTTAACATAAGTTATCCCACTGGGTTTAAGAGCATCTTGAATGTATAATCCTTTTTGTAACCCAGGTTGGTTTCTGCTTTTACCGGTCACCCAAACATTATTTATGTTGTTAGTTTTATGTACTCATTTCTCTTTGTTGTCCTCAAACAGCATGATTTTTTTTTTTTGCACATTTAGAAATTTTTTAAAAGGAAGAAATTAATACATCATTTTCTCTGGATTTTCTTTGCTCTTCTCTTTCTTTCTACTAACCCCTTCCTTAAAGGCCATATCACTTCATTTGCATTATTTGTGCAAATGCCAGGGGTTGGTTTTTATTTTTATTTTTGCTATTTGCCTAAAAAAAGAAAATGCTTCAGTCAATTGCTTTTTTATTTAAAAAAAAAAAAAAGAAAAGAAAAAAAGCTGTAACCTTATCATTTCTGAGTAGACCATTGGAGATGAATGCACACCTGTAATGGCCAAGGACCAGCTTTGGTGGCTAAAGGGAATATTTTAACTAAGCAAGAGGTTCTTTTCTAAAAGTGGTTATATTATCTACAGTCTATTTCAGTTATTCCCACCAGTCAGGGGTCTGGATAAAATGAGGGTTATCAGCTAACTGATACGTTATCATTGAGGTTCATCAATGACTTTGTATATTTCTAGTTCCCTTTGGTGAAGGGAAAAAATGATGATTTTGCAAGACCTAGATTTTGGCTTGGTTTCTTGCCTCCTTTTTTGGCAGCCTCCATCTTCTCATCTCCCAAAGCCCTTGAGCCTGTAGGGTTTTCATAGTAAAGAAAAGACTTATGGTCATTTTAACAGTGGGACTGATTTTTGGATGAGAGAGTATTATGTTGAAAGTTTGGTAGTCTACGACTTTACCAATGACTAATTTTAAATATACACTGTCCTTTCAATTTTTGGACCAAACAGATACCCACAGTGGAGGCTTATCAAGGGTTGCAATGGGAAAGAAGCCTCTCCCTCACTGTCAGCACCAGCTGGTAAAGGTGACTGTACAGATGTGCATTTTCCTTTTGGTAGAAATGGTCCACAGCACTAACTGGTAAGGCTTATTGTACAGTACATTGTCAGTATTCTTCTGGTTCAGCATACCTTATAGTTCATATATAACCTGTATTAATTGTATAGATTGTGCATTTAAAGCTGTTACCAAGTTGTCAGAACATAAGAGCGAAAACAAGGTCATATGTAATATTTTGTTTGTAAGTATCCTTTGTATCATAGCAAAGGAAATGTTTAAAGAAAATCAACTGTAATAAAGTAATTTTAGTACACAGAGTGTGCTCGAGTTTTTTTTTTTATAATTTTATTGAATCATAATTGTGTACATTGGTGCAATCATAGGGCACAATGTGCTTCATATACAATCAGAAATATTTTGATCGTACTGTTACAGATAGCCTTCATGGCATTTTCTTGATCACTATAT
>CAUYON010159033.1:0-30376 GCA_963573935.1 Arctocebus calabarensis | reverse complement strand
TGCACCATAAGTGTGATCCCACCAATCACCCTCCCTCCACCCACCCTCCCCCCTCCCCTCCCCTCCCTTGCCCCTTTCCCCATTTCTTGTGCTATAACTGGGTTTTAGCTTTCATATGAAAGCTATAGATTAGCTTCATAGTCTTCCTCCCTTCTTTTTAAGAGACAGAGTCTTACTTTGTTGCCCAGGCTGGCCTTGAACTCCTAGGCTCAAGAGTTCCTCTTCTTTCAGCCTCAAGTAGCAGGAACTACAGGCACATGCCACCAGGCCCAGTGATCCAGTATTTTTAACAAGTATCAAATTTATAAAGGAAGAAAAAGAAAAGAAAAAAATTCTCCCAAACTCTGTAATGCTCTGGCACACAATTCTCTTCCACTATGCCTTTTGAGTATACATCGAATAAAATAAAAACAAATGAGTCAGCTTTCATGGTGTGGCTCAGTCACTTACAAGGGAAAGTAAGCCTTCTAAACCAACTTGGCAGAGACTAGTAAAGCAGTTGGATTTTCTTTCGTTATGGGATTTTCATGAAAACAAACATATTTCATTTCAATGAAACAGTTATGCCTTCCGTATCTATGTAAAAACCACTGGCCACAACACTTAAGTATGGGAAAGTATTATAATTCCATAATTATGTAACCTCGCTACCTGGCATTTTTGTGAACAACCTGATAAGTACATCTTCCCCGATGGTGTGAATGTGACAAAGGAAATGTATCTTTAAAGGGTTCTTTCAAATTGTGATGAACAAAGATGTGAGGAGGAAGAGTAAAAATAAAAAAAAAAAGAATAATTTAGCTCTCTGCTAAATATCTAAGGTCTCTCATCTGGATGGACCATAATGTCCACCTGGAGTTAAATATTACATGTGGTAGTTGGTTCTCTTTGGGTTTTCTCTCATTAATTTCTTGGCCCTCATGTGCCCTGATTGTATAACAGAAATAGTTTTGTGCATTATGTTTGAAACACTCCATAACTAACAGGAACTATTCTGCTCCTTCTGTTTCTACCCCCCACCCCATGGTAGATTCTTACTACCCATTCTGGTCCCAGTTTGTCTAGTTTCTAGACAAAAGTGATAGAGTACATTGCTTGTCAATTAAAATGAGAGGTCTCCCATCTGTACGTGTATCATTTAAAAAGCCAGAAGAGACTCCTGATGTGATTTCTTTCTTCTTTCCTTTTTTTTTTTTTTTTTTGAGACGAAGTCTCATTCTGTTACCCAGGTTAGAGTATCCTGTGGCATCATAGCTCACAGCAACCTCAAACTCTTGGACTCAAGCAATCCTCTTGCCTCAGCCTCCCAAGTAGCTGGAACTACAGGCTCTAGCCACAATGCCCGGCTAGTTTCCCTATTTTTAGTAGAGACAGAGTCTTGCTTTTGCTCAGGCTGTTCTCAAACTCCTAAGCTCAAGCAATCCACCCTCCTTAGCCTCCTCAAGTACTAGGATTACAGGCATGAACCACCAAGCCTGGGTGATGTGATTTCTCTTAGAGCCTTTACACTGACAAAAGATCCCACTGAAGCTAGCAGCCAAGAAACCAGAATGACAACATTTATAAATACTTCTGGATGATGGAAATTTGATTGTTACTGCATGGTGAGGGCTGGAGTAGGAAAAAGAGAACTAAAGAGACCTCATGCTTAATTTCCTGAAGCTGACTGCTGTGGGCATGGCCCTACCAGAAGCCACTCACCATCAAAGAGATAAAAGGAAAAGATTCACTTCCTGTGTGTATTCTGCTTTTAGCTCAGATGTCACTTCCAGGAAGCTTTCCCTGCCCTGAGATGGCCACATCCTATATGCTGTCCTGACACCATGAGCTTGTGGCACTGTCCTGGGGTTTAATTACTTACCTCTCCCATAAGTCTGTGAGCATTCCATATTTAGAGACTGACTGCCTCTGTAATCCCAGACACTCAGAAAAAGTTTGAGGAATAGTGAATATATTTGTGGAAAGAACAGCCACAATATAGCAGCATTGTTAGGGACAGAGTGGTGAGGTTACAGGCAGAACTTCTTGCTATAATTCCTCTGACAGTGTGAAAGAGAGGATTAGAAAAGGCAAAAGAAAAACTGCATAAGTACAGGAGTGGTAGAAGAGAGTCATCATGAAAAAAGATTAAAGAGAAAAATAAAGAGGTGATATTCAGTGGAGATTTCATCAACTGTCTCTGATGATAGTTAAACAGATACCATGGATTAGTTGGAAAATAGAGGATTGTGTACTCTGCAAAGTTAGAATGAATTGTCAACCAATTGTAACCCATTCCTCCGAGGTATGTATTTCATGGTGTTCCAGTTTCTTAGGACAAGTAACTGAACTCCAGACTTTCTTGAGATACAATGTGAATGGTTTGAGACAGGTGTAACTGTATCACCAGATTTCTTTCACAATCTGCCTAGCTCAGCCAGCTGGAGCAGCAACAAAGTATCAAGAAGCCCCCCAAAGCAAGCAGTTCCTTTTTCTGTTTGCTTTTTGTCTTTTGCTATGATTTCCTTCACTAGCTGGAGTCCTGGCAGAGGAGTTCCTGCTATCTTACTGAAAGAATCCATAGAGTCAGAAACCAAAGCTTGTCCCTCCCCTTGTTCTCTTTGGCCTCTGACATATTCCTGTGCTTAGAGAAAATGAGTACTCTCATTCCTTCCTTCACCAAAAGAAAAAAATTGGACAAAGTGAAAATATACCTTTTTAATTCATCCATTCAACAGAATTTAGTCAAGTGCTAAAGATGCAAGCAGAGAGAGCAGGCAATGTGGTGGGGTAGTATAGGGGCTCTGAAATAAAAAAGATCAGATTTGAATTCTGATTTGATCATTTACTTGTTGCCTAAATTATTATTTGTATCTGCTAAATTACTTAATTTATCAGACCCTCAATTTCTTCCTTTATAAAATAGGGATAATGGCTACTGGGCCTATTTGGTCTTTTGGGTGACCTGTGGCAATGGCTTGGGGAGCATTTTCTATTATTTTGTCACATGGCAACACATTCTTCATCTGCAAGAAGTTTGCTTGTCTATCATTAATAGCACTGTTATTATTAACTGTTAATCCTAGCAAGGCCTAGGGATCATTCATTCCCAGGTAATATTTTAGGCAAGATAGATTCAACAATGTATCAAAAGGTATGTTCTGGAATGGCCTCCATGGCCTCCATTTTCACCATTTACATTTGGTCATGAATTCTGTCACCAGCTTGCTATTTGGCAATGTATTTTTCATGGAATACAGGAAATCTCTCTCCCAGTGCCCAAAGAGAAAAGTTATCACTGGATATCAGGGCTATCCTGTCCAAGCTGCTGAGCAATGGACAAGCCTTCTTTTGTCTGGTTCTTCTAAATCAGCAGGAGATCACAGGAGGAGGGCTTGCCTCTTGAACTTTTAAAACAGTTTAAGAGTTATTGAGAGAAATCTCACCATGCGAGAGCTGATAAACCTGTGCATAGCATAGCTGATTATGACTGTTATGTTGAGACAAAAATAATGGGTCATTTTTTTTTTCGGAGGGGAAAACATATTCTGATTGATATCTCTTAGAGTTTTCAATCTTTGGATTACTGTTTTCTGGAAAGACTCTATTCCTTCGGGAGCTTGGCAGGAACAGGCTGTCTCCTTGATTTCTGGACTCAAATCCTTGTAAATGTTACCTCGCAGAGTAATTGTAAAGATTACAGTAACAGTAAAGATAACATGCTCATTGTGTTGATCTGAAATCAAACAGATCCGGTCACCACTTACCGGCTGTGTGACTTGGGTAAGTTCCTTATCTCTCCAAACTCACTTTCTCACGTGGAAAATGAGGATTAAAATAGAGATGAATGCAATTAAAGATCTTAATACCGTGTCTGGTATATGTTAGGTATCCAAAAGGTGATGCGCCCAAGGATAGTTACTATTAGCATGAGTCAAATGAATACTAATCAAAACGATACAATAGCTATGGACACGAAGAAAAACAGGGGAGACGGCCAGAGCTTTTGATAGTGATTACCTATTTTGGTTCTGAAGTTAACCTCAAATGTTTTGAAAGAGTAAAATACTGGCACGAGAGAAATGGGCAGAAGAGCATGGTGCCGTGAAAAAATCAGGGGCGTTAAGAACCCAAACAGGGATCATTGAGTCTAGGTTGGTATTTCTTCCTACTGGCTTAAGGGAGCGTTTCCCACGGAGTCTCGGTCTCCTCAGTAAGTGGGGATAACGGCCCCCGTCCTGGGGCTGTCCCGACAGAAAGTGAGGTGCCTGGACCCGTAGGGTCTCGGGAACTATTGCCAGATTAGGGCCGGGACCCGTCACCGGGAGGACTGCCCGGGCTGGACTGCCAGGGAACCGGACCCGCTGCGGAGGAAGGGGCCGCGCCGAGGCTGCGCAGGCGAGTCAGGGCTGGGGCAGCCCGGGCGGTCGGGTCGCACGCCCAGGCGGAGGCCGAAGGCTCACCCGGGCCTTTGTTGGCAGCCGGAGCCGCCTCTGCACACGCTGGGGAGGATTAAAGCCAGATGTGGCGGCGGCGCGCAAGCCAGCGCTGAGAGCCCAGCAGCCGAGACCGCGGCGCCGTGACATTAAATGACGGGGGGCAGGTCTCACGGGTTATATACGCTGTGCAGTGGCGCCCCTAAATGACAGTCCGGCGGGCCACTGCGGGGCGCGGCGGGCCGTGCGGGGCGCGCAGTGGCCGGCAGCGCTGCAGCCCGCGGCCAATGGCTGGCGGGGTCGCGGGCGGGGCCGGGGCGGGGCGGCCGCGGCGCTCCAGCGGCGGAGGCGGAGCCGCGCGGGGAGCGCGGGGAGGGCGGGGCGGCCGGCAGTGGCAGCGGCAGCGGCGGCCACAGCAGCTCCGCCGGCGGCCGCGGGAGAGGTGCGGACGCCAGCGCGGGGTAAGGGGCGCTCGGCGGTGGCGACGCGCGGGCAGCCTGGCGATGGGAGCTCAGGGCGGCTGCGCGGAGGGGCGCGGGATGGAGGGCGGCGCCGGCGACCGGGCTCTGCGGCGCCAGTGTTGCGGAGATCCACCTGCTGGTAACGGAGCCGTCTGCGTCGCGGCCCGGCCCGGAGCTCGTGCACGGAGAGCTGCTCGCCCCTGCGGAGCGCGGGGCAGGCGCGGGGCGCGGGCTGGGCCTCGGGGGCGGGGCACGGGCCGGGGCGTCCTCCCCGCGCCGACGGCGCTGCAGCCCCTGGGTGCCGCGCGCCCTCCGGGTGGCGGGCCGGGCGCCTGGTGCGTTCCCGGCGCTCCGCGGCGCGGCGGGGCTAGCCGACTTTGGGGGAAAGTGGAGCAAAGTGTGGATTTGGCGGGGTGCGGAGAGAGAGTTGCCCGTGGGACCCGGCGGCGGGAGAGCCGGAGGCGGCACCTTTGCGGAGCCGGGGGTAGGTGGGGCGGTGGCGAGGCGGCCCGGGGCGCAAAGGCAGAGGCTGCTCCCGCCGAGGGGGCCGGGAAGTGCAGCCGCTGCAGCGGGGAATTTTCCTGCGGAGTGGAGAGCTAAATGGTCCAGCTTGACAGAACACCCTCTGCTTCCAGGCCTCAGTTCCCGCTGTAGTGATGAGGCTGCTAGTAGGACCCTTAGCTGTGTCTGGGTGGTCCCATGAAGTGCACCAGGTGACATCGCGAAGGCGTGCTTTTATGAGGTGGCTGCGTTACACCCTTGACGTACCTTTTTTATTTCTCGCAAGGTTGTGTTTCTCTGGAGCATGTTCGTTGCTTACATTACGAACTGGGAGATATAAGTAGCCACAACGTACGTTTTTAATGCTTTCCAAGTATTTTGCCATCGTGTTTTTGCTGTCGGAAGAACACTTTGATAAAAGATGAAGAATGACAAAGTGGTTGGTTTGAATGTGGAATCTAAATTTAGACTCAAAGAACATGCGCTTTGTAGTTTCTTTCTCTGAATGTTAATAGTTTCATTAAGAGCTTATCTTGACAAACGTTTCTTTAACCCACAAGTGTAAATCTGAAAACGCACTGGAGATGCCATTATGTAAGTTGTATTAGAGAAAAATATTGCCCCTTTTGTAAGTGGAAAACAAGTGACTTTCCCATAACTGTGGTGTGCAGAGTTGTACGGGCTTAGGTGAGATTTTACTGATTCTGAGTATCAGGGATTGTGCCTCCTTCTTCAGGCCTCTGTCGTGTCTGTCGAATGCTGATTAAGGAATACGACAAATGTTCAGCAAAGGGTCCTCAACTATGGACCATAATGAGTAGTTGGGCGAACACTTTGAAATAAAATAAAGACCTTGGATCCAATAATAAAATGCAAGACTGCAGTCTTTAAGGACTGTTTAAAAAAAACAGATATTGTAGTCAAGGTCTGGAGTTGAAAGTTCCCTTTACCTTTGGAAGGATGGAGAAATGACTAGTAATTTTAGCTGCTACCTTTTTTGTTGTTAAAGATTCAACTATGTTAAGTGATAGTCTTAGAGAATAATAAGGTTGCTAGATTAACATTTTTGCAAATATGGACACTAATAAAAATGTGGGTCACTTGTGTGTTAACAAGCCAGCTTATGAACTGTATCTTATAATTTTAGAACATTTAGTTGTACTTGTCTGGAGACTTCATTCACTTGTGTTTTGCACCTAAACATGTTAGTTTGGAAACGCTAATTAAAAACGTATGACTATAATCTTTTTCTTCTTTTCCGAGGCAGAGTTTCACTTCATTGCCCTGGGTAGAGTGCTGTGGCATCATAGCTCATAGCAACCTCAGTCTCTTGGGCTAAAGTGATCCTCTTGCCTCAGCCTCCTGAGTAGCTGGGACTACAGGTGCCAGCTACAGCTACGAGCTGTTTTTAGAGACCGGGTCTGGATCATGCTCAGGCTGGAACTCCAGAGCTCAGGCGATCCACCCACCTCGGCCTCTCAGAGTGCTAGGATTATAAGCATGACTACATCCTTAACTAAGTGAAACACACTCAGCTTTTCTTGCAAAATTTTAGAGCTTATTTGTTAGTAGAATTCATTGTTAAGTATCTTCTTTAGATTGGAGTTTAATAACTTTCTGGATCCAAAATTTATTTTTCCTCATGTTTTCTTTGTATTATAGGTAGTATTGTCAATAGTCTACCTTAATTTTAGAGTTCATTTACTTTTACTTTTCTCTATGCATTTATACTCAATTTTATCATACAGGCTTTATTTGTATTTAATAAAACTGTTTAAAGTATCCTTTATGTTATGATTCTGTGCTTCTATACTTCGCCATTATTATTAATTGACTGTTTATATACTTTTTCGATCTTTTAGTATATCAGAATTTTTCTGAAGATAGGGCTAAGTATATCCAAATTGAAAGTTACAACCCTTTTTATGTAATGCCACACCAGGATTAAAATTCCAACTTATATAATTACCTGGGTTATCACCTCTATTTTTATACCTAGAATTCATTATTAGGTACTTATTGATTTAAGACAGCATATTCAACACTTTATGGAGTTTAGTTAAAATTATAGGATTTTTGCTATGAAGATTTTCTTTTATTATTTATTTATTTTTTATTTTTTTTGCAGTTTTTGCCCGGGGCTGGGTTTGAGCCCAGCACCTCTGGCATATGGGGCCAGTGCTCTACCCCTTTGAGCCACAGGTACTGCCCTGCTAGATATGGGCATATTTGCTGTTAACTTGTATTATTGTAGAAGGTGAATAAATTTGGTCTTTGGAAACAGTGATACCTTATGAATGAGAATATTTTTGGAGCTCCTTGTGTTCAGGTAGTAAGAAAGGTTGGGTGCTTCTAGAATATTATATGGAAGTTGGAGCTGATGGCTGAGGAGAGTTAACACACACGCTTTGGTGGGGGATTGGTGAGGGAGGGATTAGCCAAAGGCTACAGGAAGTGAGAAGTTTGTTTAATGTTTAGACTTTGTAAGCGTCTGTGAATTTTGCACTTTATTTCATAATAGATCTATGTTTGTTATAGAGTATACATTTGTTTTAAATTTACACATACCATTGGTTGTAATTAATGCTCCATGAAGATTCTCTAGTTTAACTGGAGTGTTTTGCTATTGTGTTTTTGCTGCCGGAAGAATACTTTGATAAAAGATGAAGAATTAACTCCAGTTAACTGACAGTGTATGGCTGTCACTTCTCTTCGTACTGCCAGGGTGCAGGTGGCCTTATTTGAAAGGGGCGTAGATGAGAGTTTGGGCTGTGGAGTCGTGCAAATTAGGGTTCTCTCTCTGGGTTCATTTCCTCGCGTGCAGTATACAGTTAATAATGCCGACTTCATAGGATTTTGTAAAGATTTAAACGTAGTAATGAACCCAGCACATAGGAAACATTTAATGAACTGTAGAGGCTACCATCATCATTACTGTTAATAATATGGCCCCTGTGATCTTTCTTTGCTAGTGAAGATGTCTAGTAATGTTCAATGTTAAAAAGTAGCTGGGGTAGTAGTTTGGGAATTGACTTCATATGGCTCCTTTAATTAGCCAGACTCTTGCACAGAGAGAATCCTCCTTTGGGATCACTAGCCATTTTTGGAGGTGCATTAACTCACTCCACTGGGGTGTCATTTAGTGTATTGCCAAGTGCATCTTGTGGTTCGCTTAAGGCCCCCAGGAATCACACACATCTTGGAGGGCCTGACGTATCCCCAGGGAACGAGACTGACTATGAACTGAACCAGTAATGGTTGTGTGTTTTGTCGGGATTCTTTGTTTTTGTTTTTATTTTGGTTTTATTTTTTAAATACAGTTAACATTTATTGAGGACTTATATGCTGGGTTCTGTGGTTAAGGACTTTGAACAAATTCATTTCTTTCCATTTTACCAATGACTTTGGAAATTTCCCAATTTCCCGAGTTGAAGCAACACAGATGATAGGTCCTAGGTCATACAGTTTTCTGGCTGTTTTGGTGCAGTTTCTTTTTTCTTTTCCTTTCCTTTCTTTTCTTTTTTTTTTTTTTTTGAGATGGAGTCTTGCTGTCTCTCTTAGGCTAGTCTCAAGCTCCTGGCTCAAGGGATTCTCCTGCCTCAATCCGTGGAGTAGCTGCCACTACAGGAGTGAGCCACTGTACTAGGCTGATTGCTGCATTTTCATTTTTTCTTTTCTTTTTTTTTTTTTGAGACAGAGCCTCAAGCTGTCACCCTGGGTAGAGTGCTGTGGCATCACAGCTCACAGCTACCTCCAATTCCTGGGCTCAAGTGAGTCTCCTGCCTTCGCCTCCCAAGTAGCTGGGACCACAGGCGCCCGCCACAACGCCCGGCCATTTTTTGGTTGCAGCCGTCATTGTTGTTTGGCGGGCCCGGGCTGAATTCGAACCCGCCAGCTCAAATGTACGTGGCTGGCGCCTTAGCCCGTTGAACCACAGGCGCCCAGCCATGATTGCTGCATTTTCTAAATGCTTAAATCTTTCCAATTTACACCCTGGGAATTGGTGTAAATGCTTAAATCTTTTCCAATTTATACCCTGGAAAAACTACATGTATTTTATGATGACGATAAGAGGCAATGGTAACTTTTCATTGCTTTTTATCATAGTAACCTTTTTTATCATTTATGATAATATATGAAAGAGCAGACAGGACAGATTGTTTTCTCAGCTTGTAGATGAAACCTTGAGGACTAGATGAGTGACATGCCCAGATAAGTCTTGTACGTAAGGACAGAGCTGGGTCTAGGACTCAGGGCTTTGGCCCTTGTATGTTGTATTTTGTCAGTTTCCTTACTTTATTTATTTTAGCATTACCTATTATTGTGCAAAAGGAAAACTGAGGAGAGCTGAAGATTATGTTACTCAGGAACCATTGTGTGATCATTAGAGTTCTCATCTTGGAATCTGTGAGCCCCACAAACTTCTCCCTTCTCCCACAAACTTTCTTTTCCCAGATAGACAAAATGAAAGTAGTGAGGATAAAAACTGGTTTAAAGCTTTATCCCCCTGGAGGAGAAGGATCATACAATTCTAGTATATGAAATGTGTAGTTTAGATGTAGAGATAATCTGTGTAGATATAGTTTTAGCCCTGTCAAAATTCTGGTTAGAATGGTGAATAATAAATGAACATACTTACATTTTGCATTGCTGAACAGAGTTTTTCTTTCTTTTTTGCCCCTGAATAGGAAGAAAAAAGCCTGAGACACGAGCCTATGAAGACTGTGAAGACAATTCTGAGTAGCAGTTGTGAATGGTACAGCTGCTGGGCTCCTTCCACAGAGCATCTGAGATGAATCTCTCTTACTGATTGTTTTTATTGGCCTAGAATCAGGAATACTGGATTTAGTTGACTTCAGGGTAAAAAACAAGACAGTCCTGGTTATCATCATAAACATATGAACCAGTGTGATGGTGAAATGAGATGAGGCTCCGAAATGGAACTGTAGCCACTGCTTTAGCATTTATCACTTCGTTCCTTACTCTGTCTTGGTATACCACATGGCAGAATGGGAAAGGTAAGGAAAATGTCTCTGAAAATGTGTCTGAAATGTAGTAGGCTTTTTGTTTTGCGCATGTGCATGAATACTGAGGTTGAATACCCCAGCAATCTGCATGCTGCATGCTGTCTGCTGGCAGTTTCTTTCTTACACAAAAATGAAGCAGTGTTCTTGGACAGAGGAGACAGGATTTCTAATGACAAAAGCGTTTGTTTTCAGTTTCTTACAGTTGTACTTGGAGAAACAGATACAAGACAGCCAAGTTGAATAATAAAGGCTTTTGTTTTGTCATTTTTTTCCACTAAACATAATAAGTGTTTAATAAGCTTTCTTGTACTGAGTGTGGCATAAAACACTTGAAAGGACACAATTAGTGCCTTCGTAGAATTTACATGCTAATTATGCTAGTGATTGGTGCTATGCGGTTAATGATTTAAACTGCATGCATTGACAGATTGCTCCTTAGGCAAAAGTATTTAAGAAGGAGTGAGGAGAAATTCTGATTGGGGGGAAAAAAAAGAGATTTAAATTATGTTTAGGCTATTTAACTGTGTCTTAAAGGAAACTTAACCTGTTCATTGATTGGAATCAAATTCAGGGATAATGCATTTCTTTGCTTTTTTTGGAAGAGGAAATATTTGGAGTAAATTCCCACCCATACTTTTTTACCTGTAGCTTTTCCTTCTATTAATCTAAGGAATGTTGATGGTGAGAAGGATAAAGGTATCGAAAGGATTGCGTATTTGTTTTGTTAGAGTCAGTTAGAGCAGGCTGTTCTGGGCTATTTGAAGATGCTATTGTTGACATTACTTTATTGACGCATATGAAGACAACTGAAAAGATGGTCTCTTGACCTCATTTTTTATGACCTCTTTATATCTATGTGTATAGACATATTACACGTGTATATATATGTGTGTGTGAATATGTATGTACACAGTGTATACAATGAGCTGATCTAAGTTAAAAATATATGCTTCTGTGCTTTGAAGAAGTGTGGTGTTCTTTTTCTGCTCTTTGCCTTTCTCTGAATTAGGCTGTCATTTTGGGGGGTGGAGAACTGTTGGTGAGAAACGAGTGAAAAACCTGTTAAAGGATTTTTTTCTTTGCGTACAAATATATGCATTTTAGATTTCATGTTTTAATTTATTAATGGAGACAGAGTCTTGGCTCTGCTGCCTGGGCTAGTCTAGCCTGGGCATCAGCCTACCTCACAGCAACCTCAAACTCCTGGGTTCAAGCGATCTTCCTGCCCCAGCCTCCCAAGAAGCTGGGTCTATATAGGTACGCATCACAACACATGGCTAGGCTAATTTTCCCAATTTTTTAGTAGAGACAGGGGTCTTGCTCTTGTTCGGGCTGGTCTCCAACTCCTGAGCTCAGTCCCTCCTACCTCAGCCTCTCTGAGTGCTAGGATTATAGGTGTGAGCCACCATGCCCAGCCAATTTTGTGTTTTAATTATACCAAATGAGAAGACCTGATGAGGAAGAACTTGAGTAATTAATTTTATCAAACTATTGAATGTCCCTGACATGAATAAAACAAATGGCCATTAAAAAGTCTGCTTATGAAATAAGAGAATTGCTCCATGAGAAAAGCATATGGTTTTTTTTTCTGATCAGGAAACTTATCTATTTAAAGTAGTGAAGAAACTTGACCCTTCTTACTGTGTATTATTTAAAGATATTAAAAGTCTTGGAATCTCCAGTTCAGTTTCCTTGTTTCTGTGTAAAGGCATTATAAACACTATCATTTTATTAAACTGTCTTGAGAAGCAAAGTTAATTTAAAGAATGTAAAGATTTTTTTTTTAAAATAAATCTTAATTTCGGGAAAAAGGGCATAAAGTTTCTTTCCCCATGTACTGTTAGGTACACATGTACAACATCTGTTCTCTTTGCTCATCGCTCTTTGAACAGCTATAATCTTCTTTGTAAACTCTTCTGCTCTGTTGTTGCTTGGTACTTTGTCTAGACTCTTTCAGATATCACCATAGATTTCTAGTTATGGTCATGTAAAATTTGCTGTGTTTAAATTCTGTCATTTATGTAGCCACTCTTTAACTTTTGAGCATTTGGATTCTTTCTAGATAGCTCCAGCAATCAGAAATGTAGACCTGATTTCAGATACTCAATTCTAGTATGCCTATTAATCATGTGCCCTGATTTTTATTTTGAAACTACATTTTCCATAATTTTTGACATTGGTAGGTTAATGGTGTTGGTTATAATTTGTTCATTGGTGAATGAATGCTCCTGTCCTATGCCTAGCACTGTATTATATGCTGTGAATAAGAAAAGAAATAAGAACATTCATGTTTTTGAGCAACTCAAGGATGGGTAGGGAAGTATGCATGTAAACAAATGTGATGCCATCAGATAAGAAGAGAGAGAAATGACAGAGAGCATGTCCTGTTGTAAGCGTATTACATGAATGAACTCATCAAATCATCATAACAACCCTGGAAGGTACCTTCTTTCTACAGAAGGGGAAACCAAGGCACGTGGTTGAGAAACTTACCAAAGGCCTTCATTAAGTAGTAGAGTTGAAGTTCAAACTCAGGCTAATTCAAGAATTTATGCTCTTAGCTGTTGATCTGCCCAGAAGTGTAGAGACACCTACTAATTCTTCAGGTGTTTCACAGAGGAGGTACGTGTGGTCTGTGAAGGTTGAACCTGTTGGCCATGCCAGGCAAAGGAGGGACAGTAGGCTACAAATTCTGAAAGAGATTAGGGGATTTTTGCTTTGGGATTATGAGTTCATTATGACTAGCACGTAGGATTTTTAGATTGTTTCGAGGTTTAACAGGTAATCACAGGGCACTTCCTAGGTTGTCAGAGCCTTCATTCATCTCGTGGAAGAATACAGGAGCTGATCTGTGGGATTGGCACAGGTTGGGAGGATGTCTGGAGTCCTGCGAGGGAAGCTGGGGTGCAGGGCAGGCACGAGTTTCAGCAGGGTACACATGATTTCCTGTGCACACGTAAAAATCAGGCAAAATTCTAATTATGTGGGATGGACAGGTTGGGAATGTTGTAGGCAAGGGTTGTGAGAGAGGGACAAGAATGGTTACGTGTCTTACTTGCCAGGCAGTGCAGGGCTTCTAGTGAGCCTCTTACTCTGTTCAGCGTAATCCAGAAACTGAGCAGAACTGATTAAGCTGTCATAGATCCCTGTTCATGGGGACAGGAGCTGATATTCATAGTTCCTGATCCAGTGCTTGGTGCTTAGTAAACATTAACAGACATTGTTAGATGAGTGATTCCTTCGGCAAAAATATATTTAAATTTTTAAAATGGCTTTATCGATATATAATTTATATACGGTACAATCCATCCATTTAAAGGGTGCAATTCAGTGGCTTTTGCTATATTCACAGATGCATGCTTCCATCATCACAGCCAATTTAGACCATTTTCATCACCTCAAAAAGAAATTCTGTACTCACTGGTTGTTACTGCCCTAGTCCTCCGTCCTCCTCTGCATTCTAGTGATTATTTAACCACTAATCTTTCTGTCCCTCTTCTGAGATTTCATATAAATGAGATCTTATGGTATGTGGTTTTTTTGTGACTGGCTTTTTTTCATGTAGCATAATGTTTTCAAAGTTCATCAGTGTCTTGCTGTATGTCAGTGGAATGATTCCTTCTTATGGAATGGTCCTTAGTATGGCTATACCACATTTGTTTATCTATCCATCCATTGATGGACATTGAGTTGTTTCTGTCTTTTGGCTGTTATGAAGAATGCTGCTATAGAGAGAGAAAGAAGGGGGGCGGGGTTGGGGAAGGAAGAACAGAGAGAGGGAAGGAGCGAGGGGGTGGGGTCTTGGTGTGAGCCACACCTTTCGGGGGCAAGACACGATTGTAAGAGGGTCTTTACCTAACAAATGCAATCAGTGTAACCTGGTTTCTTGTATCCTCAATGGGTCCCCAACAATAAATTAAAAAAAAAAGTGACATAAAAAAAAAAGTATATAAAACTGGCTCATTGCACCCATAATTGCATTAATGTACACAGTTATGATTTAATAAAAAAAAGATATAATTAAAAAAAGAATGCTGCTATAAACATTTATGTACATATTTCTTTGTGGACATACTTTTTCATTTCTCTTGGGTATTTGCCTAGGAGTGAAACTGCTGAGTCACATCGTAACTCTTACATTTAATCATTTGAGGAACTGCCAGACTATTTTCCAAAGTGGCTGGACCATTCTACATTCTTATTTCTTTCTTTTACTTCAGTCTGTTTGTGTCTTTGAATCTACAGTGGACATATCTCCTTTAGACAACATGTATTTGGATCATGCTTTTTTAAAATCCACTCTGATAATCTCTGCCTTTTGATTGGGTTGTTTATTCATTCACATTTAATATTATTATTGTAATAGTTGGATTTGTCATCTTTTTGTTTTTCATATATCTCATGTTTTTTAAAAAAAAATTTTAGTCTGCCTATCTACACGCTGATGTCTTGTGTCTTTTTGTTCCTGTGTTCCCCCTACTGATTTGTTTTTTGCATTGATTGAATTCTAATGTAGAATTTTAATTTCATTAATGATTTTTTGCACTATTTTAAAAGTTTTTTAGTAGCATCTCAGCTTATTAAAATCAACTTTAGACTTATAGAAGCTATATAAATTTAATAACTGCATAATTCTAGTAATATATATAGAAATGTTACTCTTATGTAGTTCTTTTCCTTTTTACTCTTTTTTGTGGTATTATTGTGATACAAATTGCATCTTCTGTTATAAACTAAACAATGTTATTATATTGTTATTTGATATATTTGATTATGTCATCATTCCCTTATCCCATTACAGTTTTATTTCAACTCACTTCCTTTGTGTTGGTATTGGCAATTATATACCTATGTATTTCCACATGACATAGACCCAGCAATACATTGTATATGTATTATTTTATGTAATTGCTTTTAAAATCCATTAACAGAGAGAAAGAAGAAAAAATATACTTAACAGTATCTGCTATAATTACATAATAACTGTTGCTCTTGGTGTAGATTTGAATCACTGTCTGGAGTTGCTTCGCTTCAGCCTGAGCAATTTCCTTTAGTATTCTTATAAGGCAGATCCACAAACAAAGAATTCTTTTAGTTTTTGTTTGCTTTGGTATGTCTTTATTCATCTTTGCTTTTGAAAGAAAAAAATAGTTTTTTTTGGACATAGGATTCCTGGTTGAGGGGATTTTTTTGTTTGTTTGTTTTTGTTTTTGAGTGCCATGTGTTATCCCATTGCTTCTGCCTTCTGTTATTTCTGTTGAGAAGTCAGCCGTTAACCTTCTTAGCATTCCCTTGTATGTGATGTGTCATTTTCTCTTGGAACTTTCAAGATTTTTCTATGTTTGACTATTATCATTTTTACTATGGGTCTCCTTGTGTTTATTTACTTGGAGTTGAGCTTTCTAGATGTATGGTTTATTGTTTTTGAATAAATTTGGGAAGTATTAAGTTTTTTTTTTTTGAATTTTTTTTCTTTACCTTTCTGTCTCCTCTCCTGGTATTCTCGTTACACATATAGAAATAGTGTCCCATATTTCTCTGAAACTTGTTCATTTTTCTTTATTCTTTTCTCTCTCTCTCATCTTCAGTTTACATAATCTCTAATGATCTGTCTTCAAGTTTGCTATTTCTTCTGCCAGCCCAAATCTACTGTTGAGGCTTGTATCACTGCTCAGAGTTCTTCAGAGAAACAGAACCAGTATTTATATATGAAGAAATTTATTATAGAGATTCCCTCATGTGATTATGGAGGCTAAAAAGTTCAACAATCTGCTGCTTGTAAAGCTGGAGAACCAGAAGCCAGTAGTATAATTCAGTCTGAGTCCAAAGTCTAGAGAACAGGGGAGCCAATGGTACAAGTTCCAGTTTAATGGTATAAGTTGTGAGTTTGAAGGCTCAAGAAGCAGGTATGCTGTTGTCTGAGGGCAGGATGTCCTAGCTTAGATGGAAACAGATTCCCCCTTCCCCCACATTTTTGATCTATTTCGGTACTCAGTACATTAAGTGACACCTATCCACATTGGTGAGAGTGCTTTTCTTTTCACAGTCCACAGATTTAAGTGCTAATCTCTTCCAGGAATGCCTTTACAGACATGCCCAGAAATAACGTTTTATCAGCTCTCTGAACATTCCTTACCCCAGTCAAGGTGACATAAAGTTAATCATCACAAAGCCCTTTAGTGAATTTTTGCTTTTGTTACTCTTTTCAACTCCAGAATTTCCATTTGGTTCTTTCTTAAAAGTATTCTGTATTTGATGTGATGTTGTTGTAACTTCCTTTAGTTCTTTAAGTTTCCCTTTAGTTCTGTGGGTGTATTTATAATGGCTGCTTTGAAATATTTTCTAAGTCTGGCATCTAATTGTACTCAAAGGCAGTTACTATTGAGTACTTTTTTTTTTTTAATTGGTTTATGGGTCATATTTTCCATTTCTTTTACATCTCATACTTTTTTTATTAGAAACTGGACATTTTAAATTAATATATTTCAGCAGGTTTGGGTAGCCCCTGTTATCATTTGCTTGCTTGTTTGTTTAGTGATTGGCTGGAGCCACAGGTCTCAGGATGCCCAGAATTACCATGGGATAACCCTTGTTATTGGTAGGGCTTTCTTCCACTGTTTTTGAGATTCTACACATTAATTGCAAGCTGATTATTTTATTGTTTACAGTTCTCTGAGGGATAAATTCTGCCACAAACTAATTAAATGAAATTATAGCTGCTTTGAAGAAATAATTTCTGAAGTTGGTGTCTGAGGTTTGTCTGACACCATCAGGGCTCCTCACAGCTGTGTCCTCTCGGAGTTTCCTCCTGCAAAGTAGCCTGCCCACAGTCTGGGCTGTATCGTCATAAGATCCACAATTATCTCCCATTCCCTTCATTACTTTTGGGAGAGCTTCTAGGACTAAACTTCTCCATGTTCTGTTGCAGATGAAGCCAGTTCTTTTCTAAGAGAGAACAGAAGCTATTTTATGGCTCCAGGAAAGATTTCTGAGTGGGGACATTGCTTTACTCTGAGTGACACCCCCACTCAAAGAGCTGAGCACTAGATGGAGAGGGGTGGGATGTTGAGGTTTTCTTGGCTCTGCCTCTCTGGATATAGAACCACTGCCTTACAAGCCCCGGGAAGCTATCAGGGCCCTAGTAGTCTCAGTCCATTACACCCAAGGTAGAGCCTCCATTCTACCTGTGAGAACCCCAGTTTCAACTGTATTCTCCTGGGACTTACCCTGAACAGGCAGCTGGGGACAGGATGAGAAAAGCTAAGACCTTGCTTCTTCTGGATGAAATCCCCCAGCTCCAGGCAAAGGAGCAAAGGAGCCCAATGTTGTTGGTGGCAGTAGACTGGAGGAGGACTCTACCTTGCTGCTTTGGGAGGGAAGAGAGAGGAAGTGGTCTTGGTTCAAATACTATACTTTCACCTTTCTTACTGAATTTTCATAGATTTTCTCCTATTTCTTCACTTGTTTGTTGTTAAGATGATTTCTAGATGCTCTAAGTGGTTTTTTAAAAAATAATTTTTACCAGTTTCACTGGTGACTAGGTCATGCTGTCATGCTGGAAGTCAAGGTTCCAAAAAGTGTGTGTGTGTGTTTAATCTCCCTCTGTTGCCCAGGCTGGAGTGCAGTGCAGTGGCACGATCATACCTCGCTGCAGCCTTGAACTCCTGGGCTCAAGTGATCCTCCTGCCTTAGTCCCCATGTAGCTGGAATTACAGGCCGGAGCCACCGTGCCTGGCAAAAAATATTTTTTAAGTGCTTTATTCATCACCATATTTCATCATTCTAATTAATTGTAAGATGTACCATTATTTTAAAGTACTTTTATGCAGGAAAAGCTATTGCTAATTAAATTATTACATACTGTGTAAGTTATAAGACTCACCAGATTTTAGTTGTTGAAATACTGAAGACAACATCTTTGAATGAATAGACTGGAGTATATTCTTAGAAAAAATACAGTGCATGAAAGATCAGATGTCATTTCCTGTTAGCTGTAACAATATGTACTATAAACAAAGCATTTTATTGAAAACGATGGTTCTTATCTGTACATAAAAAGTGAGCAAAAGTTTCCAAATTTTTTTTCTTTACAGATCAAGCAAAGCTGTTTTCAAATAGGATAGAAGGCAAATTAATAGTAAGTCTAGGATGTGAAGTTCACCGTCGTCAGTCTGACTTACTGAAATCGTCATCTTGTGTGTGTTGAGTGTCTTCTGTGCACTGGGCACTGTCGAGGTCGGGGATGTGTTAGTGAACTTGTCAGAGAAAAATACCTGCTTTATTGTAGGGGAGGAAGGAGGGAGAGATCTGAAAAACAATAAATAATTAAACAGTAAGTTTTCAAAACTTTATTTTGAAATGATTTTACTTGTATAAATTTGTGGGGTACAAGTGTAATTTCATTACATTGATAGTGAAGACGTGGCTTTTAGTATATCCATCATTGGTACCCATTAAGTAATTTTTCATCAGCCACCCTATTTTGAAACAGTTTTAGATATATAATAAATTTGCAAAAATAGTAGAGTTCCCTGATACCCTCCACCCAGTGGTTAGGTAACAACTTGCATAACCAGAGTAGTACAATTTTTTAAACCAAAAAATTAACCAAAGTTAATACTATTAAATAATCTATAAACCTTATTTGAATTTTACTAGTTGTCCCACTAATGTGTTCTTCTGTTTCGAGGTCTATTCCAGGATCCCACCCTGTATTTAGTTGTCATACCTTCTTAGTTTTTTTTTTTTTTTGGGTTGCAGCCACCATTGTTGTTTGGCGGACCCGGGCTGGATTCGAACCCGCAAGCTCAGGTGTACGTGGCTGGCGCCTTAGCCCGTTGAGCCAGCGGCGCTGAGCCCTTCTTAGTTTTTTTCATTAAATTTCAAATGGCTGAAATTTTCTCAGCCATTTTTGTCTTTTATGTCCTTTGCACTTTTGAAGAGACTCAGTAAGATATTTTGTTAGAATGTCCCTGAACTTGAATTTGTCTGATGTTTTTCCTGGTGAAATTGAGGTAATGTTAGCCCTATGCCTGGATTTAGCCAACTGTGGATTGAAAATGCTGCAATGGTTGTGTCTTTACTGAACACATGCAGACTTTGTTTACTTATAATACATTTGCCTTGTATTAGGAACAATTTAGAGATAATTTAAAGTATATGGGAGGAAGTACATAGGTATATGCAAATAACCCTGCCACTTTATATAAGGGACTTGAGTATCTGCAGCTTTTGACATCCTTAGTGGGTCCTGGAACAAATCCCCTGCAGATTCTGAGGGATGACTGTCATTCATTTTTGGCATAAAAATTATCATTAATTATAATGTTGTTTAAATTGTCCCAGAAGTAATATTGCAAGCTCCTTCTACTTGGCTTATGTATCTATGGACATATTGCTGTCTTTTGCTTTTCAAATTTATTGAGGTGGAATTCACATAATGTAAAATTAATTGTTTTAAAGTGAACAGTTTAGTGGCATTTAGTACATTCATAAGTGTTTTGCAACCACCACCTCCGTCTAGCTAGTCCTCATCATTTTTGGAGCAATTTTTGACATTCTGGTGCTATTCTGTGCTCTGGGCTTGACATGTACTTCCCCTGCCCTGGCCAGCATTTCTCAAAGAGGCTTCTTGGTGCTTTGGAGAATGGAGTCTAATCGCTTCTTTGGCCCTTTGGCTAAGATCAAGTGTGGAGAATGGAGTCTTGGTTTGCTCATTCCTACTTGTCCCTCCTAAAGGGCAAAGCAAGGACGTGTACGCATGTCTGTGCACACATCTGTATCTCTGATATTTCTATATCATCTGCATATCTAACAGCTAAACAGCATGAGTTCATGGTGATCACTCTGACTATAACCTAATACCATAGTGTTCATGCTAGTCTCTGCTTTCCTTATTTGTAACTTCTGTCTTTGACCACAAATAGGGCTTTTACTATCCCAATACAATTATTTATGTTCCATTCCAGTAATAAGCAGCAGGTTCAAAATTGCTAATGCTTACCCCAGTGAAAAGTAAGTTTCTAGGATATCACACATGCACAGTTCTTTTTGTGTTTAGCCTTGTAATATCTAGTCAAATGCCAGTGTATTTTCCAAAGTTACTTAGCTTATTATTATTATTTTTTTTATCTTACTCACTACCTCTTCCATGTGGTTACGTTACTTGTTTATAATATACTTAGGAAAAAAATAAAAGACACTTAGGACCATTTATTACTGTTTGTATTTCTTTTCAGGTTTTCCCCCACATCCTGTTTAATTATAATTGTTTATGTTTGGATATGTGAAACATACCTTGGTTTTGAGTGAGAAATGTTTTTAAAAAGTATGCTGAGAGAAGCATCTCTTCTCATGCCTTTTATCCTGTTTTCATTCTTCCCACCCCGTTCCTATCTGTCCCTCCAAGATACTCAATCTCATCATTTTCTGTTATCCTTCCTGGATTTCTTGGTGCACCAATTGAGCAGACACAGTATCTTCTTCTTTCTTATATCCTCTTCTTATACAAAGGGTAGGATACTATAGACACTTATCTATAGAATATATCTATACTAGCTATACTTTTTTCACTTAGCAATATATCCTTGAAATTACTCCATGTTCATTCATTGAGAGCTTCCTTGTTTTTTTTTTTTTTTTTTTTTTTGCAATTTTTGGCCGGGGCTGGGTTTGAACCTGCCACCTCTGGCATATGGGGCTGGCGCCATACTCCTTTGAGCCACAGGTGCCACCCCCTTGTTCTTTTTTTTATTTTTTTTATAGCGGCAGAACACTTCCTTGTGTGTGGATCTGTAGTACTTTATTTAGTCCTCTTCTGGGGCATTTTGGGTGTCAGTCATACATCCATTCATTCACATTTTTTTATTGTACATTTTTATCTAAGCATCATGCTGGGCCTTGGGTAATGGACATCTAGTTTATAATTTTTAAAAAATAGTTTAGTTTTAGCCTTAGTTTTTTATCCAAAGCATGGGCAATCAAGAAGTTAATTTTTGAAAGAGAACTGTGGTTGACACTTTTGTGGTGAATATGGAAGTCTGGGGATAGAATTTATTTGATTAATATTTGGATTTAAATAACTTAGGAAAAGTAAATTGTATCTGTCTTTTTGCTAATATATATGTCTTCTTTCTGCCTATTAAACTTAATATTTAGTTTTTAAAACATAAAGGGTAAAAAGAAGCCCAGTTTTTGAGAAGCTCTGTTTTATACCTTTCTGATAGGACCTAGAAAATAACTAAAAGCGAATCGCAGTCAATATTCACTTTTTAAAGTTTATTTTTCCAATTTGAGAAGTAGTAGATGTTCACATGCCAGGGTTTTTTTCCCTCCTCTGTGGTTGATATGATAAGATTTTCTAGCCAAGAAGGTGAAGAGTTGCATGTGAATCCTTCTTCAGTCCAACACGTTTAGACATTTATTGTCTTCAAAGCAGTTTCCGTCCTTTAAGTAATGTTTTAAGTGTAACATACATACCAAAGGTGCACAAACCATCAGTACCCAGCTCTGTGAGTTGTCACACAGTGGGCACGCCTATCTAACAGACTCCCTGACCTGTCTAGATGTGTATATGGTTAGACAATTTTAGGGCCATTTTACCTAGAAGTTTTTGGACCACCAAATTCTTTTCTCTGTTAAAAGGAGTCTTTATTGTGGTGCTTTACTGAAAGAAGCACCTCTTCTATTTCATTTCTTTACTGCCTGCCTTTCCCCTAACATTATTGAATGCTTATAATAACAAGTGATGGGGAAGAGACTGAGGGAAATGGGGAGAGATGGGGACTGAAACTTCCATTAAATCTGAGACAGGGATAGTAGTGAGGGTGCTGTGAAGGTGCTCAGAGAACGAAAGGGCTAGGGAGGAGTTTGTGATGGAGAATGTTACTGTTTTATTACTTTATCCTCATTTTTACTTCCTGTAAAGAACCTCTTTAGAGTCAGGTATGTTTTTGGTTGATGCTGGCATGGTACTTACACCTGTGTGTATGCACCTGTCTTTTATTCTCTTACAATTTAATTACAAGGACAACTGGTTGTTTGAACTTCAAACACCTCAATCCAAGTACAAATATTGTAAAACTTACCATCTTGTGTATGTTTAAGCTTATTCTAAACTATCAGTGCCATGGGCTTCATGCATTCATTTTATTTCTGGACCTTCCTAATTTGCAGTCGTTGTTGTTATACCATTCTGGGATTTTAGCAATCTTATCAGCCTAAAAAAAAAAAGTGAATATCTTCTAAGACTACTTATGCCAAACATGGTGGGTTACTAATTGAGTGTTGAGTGGGGCAGGGGACCTGGTTGCCTCTCTTGACATAATTTAAATCTAGGCTACTTGTTATCTGGTTGAGCTCCCCCCGCCCCCCTCGTAATCAAACTTAGCTTGTGGGGTCGATAAGGCCTTAGAGCTCACATTGGTCATACAGAGTTTTGTTTCTTCATGCTAATGTTTTTCTCTGTAATAGGGTCTCTTATTGTTCTCTTATCATTACCTGACCCCAGTAGAGAGACTGTAAACTTAAGCATTCCCTGTTAAAATCTTCTGATTTGGAGGGCCACTTAGAGTTTTCTTTTGAGCTAAGAGATCTAGTCTAGTATCTTGATCATTTTAGGACAGATCATGGAATATTGTTTTTGTACCCAGTTTCTTTGTGTAACTTTTGTGCTCATCTTTTTTTTTGTTGTTGTTCTTGTTACATTTCTTACCTTGTTCTAAAACTCTGGGCTTGTACAGAATTTCCCCTCTCTCCCCATTTCTGTTGTATATGCAGATACATACAAGCTTATATCTATACTTTATAAGCAGCCATGCTTATTAGAGGAAGAAAATATTCAAGTATATAGACAGTGTTCTACTTATTCAAATTAAAAAATATTATCCATATTCTATATTTACTTTCGAATTTCAACTTTTTTTGAATATTTTAGTTTTCAGTATTCTTTATTATATATATATTTATATATAGGTTGCTATGAGTACAGTGCTTTGGCATCATAGCTTACAGCCACCTCAAACACTTGGTTTGAGCAATCCTTTTGCCTCAGCCTCCCAAGTAGCTGGGACTGCAGGCATGCATCACCATGCCTGGCTAGTTTTTCTATTTTTAGTAGAGACAGTGTCTCACTCTTGCTCAAACTGGTCTTGAACTCCTGAGCTTAAGAAATCCACCTGCCTTAGCCTCACAGAGTGCTAGGATTATAGGTGTGAGCTACCATATCTGGCCTTCATCTTTTCTCCTCTTCTCTCTCCTCTTCTTCCCTTCCCCTCTCTTCTCCTCCTCTCTTCTCTTCTCTTCTCCTTCATTTTTGGGACAGTCTCCCTCAGTTGCACTGGGTAGAATGCTGTGGCATCATAGCTTACAACAGCCTCAAACTCATGAACTCAAGTGCCCCTCTTGTCCCAGCCTCTGGAGGTGGGTTACAGGTGTCTCCCACAACACCAGGCTAGTTTTTTCTATTTTTAATAGAGACGGGATCTCACTCTTGCTTAGGCTGGTCTTGAACTGCTGAGCTCAGGTGGTCCACCTACATCAGCCTCCTAGAGTGCTAGAATTACAGGTTCGAGCCACCACACCTGGCCATGTTTTCTTTTAACATCCACCTTGTCACCACTTGGCTACTCGGGGCCCTCTTAGTCTCTTTTCTTTATCTCCTTGGTATTATCCCTGACATGCTTGAGAGAATACTTGCTTTTTTACCCTATTTCCATCCTTCCAGACCCTTGCTGATTTTTCTTTTCCTATCAGAGAGTGTAGATTTATGTGTGCCTTGAGAGTCCTAGCTCCTTTCGCTGGGAAATGTGTTGCAGACCAAACATTTGGGTGCCCATTGCCTTAGTGATGGACAAAAGTGTTGCTGTTGTTCTTAGGAAATGGTTGGTTGGTTTCCCCGGTTCACCCAGTCTTTTTGCTGTACTCTCCCCTCCACACAAGGCTTTCTTGACCACTAAGACTTTGTCCTGTGTGGATGAACTCCTGCTCACTACAGGGGAGTTCCAACAGGATTGGAGTTTTGTAGTGAAACTTGGCAGCCTGGAACTTGTTACTTAAGGGACAAAGTGAAAAGTTTCGTGAGTTGGGAAAAGAGTCTGCCAACTAGTTTATCTCTTTTCTTTACACAGTGGCGAATGGCCAGTTGTTCCTTGAATTTACCCTTTTGTTTGTCCTGGCAAACTTCTAAAGCTTCTGTTGGCAGCATGGTTGCCATTGCAGTGGACCGAAAAAATACTTACAAATCCTGTGTGTGAGCTGTAGAAAAGAGATGTAAATATTCCAGGAAATGTAATACTCATAAACTGGTTATCTAGAAGTTTGCTGCCTTGTTAGATTTTTTACCCCCCACTTCTACTGTATTCTTGCATTATGTCTGAAGTTAAGCCTAAAAACTTGACCTCTAGGACTTGTGGTATAAGTTTCTTACTTTTGTTGTGCCTCATAATTTGCATTTCTCTCAAGTTGTCTCTTTTGTAACTCAGCCACCTTCCCCAAATCTTTCTTCATCTATTTCCCTCTTTTAGTTTTAGTCAGTGGTGATGCCTCACATGTTTGCAGGCAGTTTTGCAGAGAAGCACTAAGACGGGCTGGGCCTCTGTTATTGCTGTATATTGCTGCCATTGCTGCCACTTCAGGATAAATGAGCCTGTAGTTTCTAAACTAAACATAAGCATAGGGTTGGTGTTTGGGAGCAATGAAGAGCACCATTTGTTGACAGCCTGTATACCCACGGTCTCCCTCCCAGCAGCTCTAGAGAAGGAGGGGAATATTAATATCCTTATTTGACATGAAAACATGCAGGAAATTAGCATATTACTTAATTCTGCTCTGCGGGATAACTGGAGAATGATAGAAACAGGATTTGAACCCAGGGGTGACTGACTTCATGGCTGGTACCACCTGAATCTGCTCTCAGAGGCTGCCCACTGAATCCTGTGCAACAGAGCAATGTTACCTAAACATGAACTCTCTTGAGAAGCTTCTGGAAATCTCACGCTGTCTGTCATCTAATGTAACTTTCTTATATATCTTTTCCAAAGTTTTATCTTTTTTTGCATTTAATCATGCTCTTGCCCAATATGTTTATGTTGCAATTAAAAAAAAAAAAGAGTATACAGTTTTGGGCAGCACCTGTAGCTCAGCAGGTAGGGCACCAGCCCCATATACCAAGGGTGGCGGGTTCAAACTTGGCCCCAGCCAAACTGCAAAAAAAAAAAAAAAAAATGGCCAGGCATTGTGGCAGGTGCCTATAGTCCCCGCTGCTTGGGAGGCTGAGACAAGAGAATTACCTAAGTCCAGGAGTTGGAGGTTGCTGTGAGCTGTGTGACACCATGGCACTCTACTGAGGGTGACAAAGTGAGACTGTGTCTCTATGAGAGAAAAAAAAAGTATACAGTTTGAATTTAAGAAATTTGGCAGAAATCCATTTTAATTAGATTGTGTTAGAAGTCAGTACATAGCGCCATTAAGGATACTTCAGTTGTGCAAAAAAAAAAAAAAATTATTGTGTACGATAGTGAAATTCCCTGTAAATGGAAGTATCCGCGTGGTTGGTTTCTGATATTTCTGGAATAGGCACATATTTCTGGAATAGGCACATCTTTGTTTTGTTACTAAGTGTAACAGCTAATGTGTCTTCTCAGCAAAGTGTGTATCAAAGTGTATGATGAACATAACCTTTTTTCTATTTTGGGTTCTAGAAATAATTCTGCGTACTATTAGCCTCTGGGACTTTAGTTTTATTGTTTTGATACAGAGGAAGGCACTTACTAATCTCCTTGCTTTTGATTAAAGTAAAACACAGTTTCAATGACTGTTTTCAATTTAGTAGATCTTCATTTTATACAGTTTCCTCTTACCATGGCGTTAAGAAGCAGGCAGTTCATTGTGCTCGCTGAAATACCCTTGACATTGAGTAAACCACAGGGAAGGATGTTGTAGCTTTGACTTCCATATTTGGGGCTGTAACAGAGTTGATGAAGGTAAACTTGAGGCAACTGGCAAAAAAATTATAAGTAGGCAGAAAATGTAGATTTGTCATGTGGAGCTTAAGCTATTTTGAAACCCTTTTCTGTAAGTAAGTCATGTTGAGGGTTAGGTGTGTTGTGGAATGTGTGAACTTTTTGACTTCTAACATGTTTCACCATTTGGATTAAGAAAGAGAGAAGATCCAGAAAGATCCATCTGGGGATGACGGATGAGCAGCCTTTGCAGAGGAATAGTAGGATTTGGTCCCTTCTCAGAAAGGAAGAAGGTGTGGCTGTAGAGGTGACTTCAGCTGTGGTTCCTGGTTTTCTTTTCCTGAGGAATAATGGTAGTGTGATTGCCCGGGACTCTGGAAACTCTGGTTCTCTTGTTTCCTGCTCTGTCGTTGTAGAAAAGCTAGCTTAAAACTGCTATTTTTTTTTCCCCCTTCATACCACTGTTGATAATCATGGAGGAATTATGAAGATTGGGAGAAGTGCTCGAAGACAAAATGTAGGTACACAGGATTTTTATTGTTATTTTTAAAGGGTAAGAAAGTGGATACTGCAAATTACAGAGCTTGACATTTTGGGTACAGATACTCATTGGATACTTTGTGAGCGTGGACGTGTGTCAAAAGAAGCACGGATGGCTAGCAGCTGGCAAAGGTGACTGAGAATTGAGTTTAAACAATGAGCTTCTTACAGGCACAGAGGCCATGCCCCTCCCTCACAGTAGTATCCCATTTAAAAACCTTTAAATTATACAGAAAAGTATATTAAGCACTTCTATTCCCATTAAACACTTTTTTTTTTTTTTTGAGACCTAGTCTTACTTCGTTGTCCTGGGTAAGAGCTCCGTGGCATCAAAGCTCACAGCAACCTCTAACTCTTGAGCTCAAGCAATCCTCTTGCCTCAGCCTCCCAACTAGGTGGCACTATAGGCACCCACCACAATAGCCGGCTATTTTTTTTTAGAGACAGGGTCTTGCTCTTGCTCTGGCTAGTCTGGAACTCCTGAGTTCAAGCAGTCCACCTACCTTGACCTCCCGGAGTATAAACACATTTTTTATATTTACTTTTACTCTTCCTTTTTGTTTTTAATAAATAAAGCATGGCAGGCTAACTTAAAATCTCATCCATTTTTCATCCTCACCTCCCCACCTTGATGAGAAGCCGCATGGTGTGTGAGCTCTTCTAGTCCATTTTAATAAGTTGATTTATGTATGTGACTACCCATCATGTATGTGTATATATAATAGTGTACGTTTAGAAAAATTTATACAGGTAGTATTATGCTATCTGTATTCAACATCTTGCCTTTTTTTTTTTTAACTCAGGTCATTTTGGTATTTTGGGGAGGAACATAGCCATAGTAGTCTCTGTTCTACCATTTTCACTGATGTCACTCAGTGGCCACTTTTGACATTCTGTTATCTAGTTTTTAGCAAGATTCTGGTCCAGATTCTTCTAAAGTGGCTGTCATATGGTATTTTCATTCTTGTTCACTCAGTACCTTGACTTTTAGGACTTAGATTGCGACATAAAAGAGTGGGCATTGATTTCTTTTTTTTTTTTCTCCTCCCTGCTTACATCCTGGTAGGTAATGATTGGGACACAATAAATATCAAAACTTCTGTTATTTTTATCACTCTGATCAACACCCACCTTGTATTCCTCAGTGTTTGCTTACACTTAGTTCTTTGTGTCTGGTAATGGGAATTTTATTATTGGTTGTTTTCTATGCAGTTCATAGAAAATATGATCACCATGATCACCAAACCCATTGTTTGACTGTAGATACTTTTAAAATAAACACTTTTTATTTTCTCTGCAGGTAGGATGATCATATAGTTTACTGTCCAAACTAGGGCACTTGAGAGTAAAGGGGGCACAGCTAATAATCTGGGACTACAGCTGTAAAATGGAACAGGGGAGCGGAATGCTGTTGAACTGGCTTAGTCACGCTGGTAAGTGAAGCTGAGAACCTCGAGAACCGTCTTTCTTCACTGTGAATCTCTGTACCTGAGAGAGTGGGGAGCCAGTGAATTATTCACACGAGGTGAAGCCAGTACAGCCTTGCAATTAATGCTTGGACATGCAAATAGGTATAAACAGCCAGGAGAGAGACACATTCCCTGAGGGACTAATGAAAGGAAGTTACCTTTTAGTGAGCTGATTAAGATCTAAAGGCTTAATAAACCCTCTTCTACAGGGAAATGAGTTTTGCCCTCACTGACCTTGGAGTCACAGTAACTTGGATTTCTGTATCAGAAAGCTAGGATTAAATATAAAGTGGAAATAGGGCACACCAGATGTCCTCCTGTCACCCACCTTAAGGGACATTTCTTCCCCCATGTGAGTTGTGATTCTTTGGTATATTTTCCAGAAGCTGATGTGCTCAACTAAGGTGGAGTAATTGAACAGTTACTTTATTGGTCTTGGGGCTCAGTGCTTGTAGCGCTACTTCAATGATGAATTTGTTCTTGAGGGAAATTTACTAATCCTAGATACAGGGTATTAGTGGTTAATTAGCACAGTGCACTTTGATTCCCAAATAGCTGTCTCCCTATTGCTCCTTTTTCCCCCTATTGCTCCTTTTTCTCCCTCAGTTTAGTTAATCTGTTCATTCACTCAGTGTTCATTGAGCATGTCCTAGGTGCTGATAGGTGGCACCTTTGCTGTCATGGGGCCTATTTATACAGATGCTGGTGCTCTGATGCAAGGGCAGAGGTTAACACAATAAAGGTGAGCAGTCAGATGGACTAAGTTATTTCAGATAGGGGTGAAGCGTTGACTAGGGAGAGAATGAGGGCTGCTTAGATGCCTGCAGTCAGAGAGGGCCTCTCTTAGGAGGTGACAGTTGAGTTGAGGCCTGAATGGTAAAAAGCCAGAGAAGGAGAGTGAAGAGGGGTCCCCCCATAGTAGAATAGTAAGTACCAATGGCCTGAGGTAAGAATGAGTGAGGCCTGTAAAAAGGGCATAAAAAATGTTCATGTGGATAAAGCATGGCAGGAGGTAGGGAGTATAGAGAGTTTTGCAGGAGACCTTGGAGAAATAAATAGGGTCAGACTGCATTGGCCTGAGAGGCTGTGATGACATCTTTGGGTTTTGTGCCACAATGGGAAGCTACTGGGCAGTTTTATGCTAAGAGTGTACCATAGTCTGGTTTGCATTGTTCAGAGACAATAGGGACAATTCATTAGAGGCTTTTCCCCCCATTAGGTGGACATGTCCTTGACATGGGGTGGCAGTGGATGGATTCCCCTGTGTTTTCGAGGTAGACCTGGCCGTTGCACCAATGCACTGAGCAGGACCTGAGGGAATAGAAAGATCGAAGGCAGTGATTATGTTTGGGTGTGAGAGGATGGATGGTGGTGCCACCGATTAAGACTGGGGACAGCGGGAGAAGAGCTCATCTTACGGGTGGGCATCAAAGTCTGTGATAAACGCGAGGTGTGTCGGCTACAGAAGCGTACGTTTTGGTATTCCGGGCATATGGATGTACTAGTGCACCGTGGGAATGGTTGAGACAACCTGGAGTCTAGGTACACGGTCACCACGAGAGGTCAGGTCGAGGACAAGAGGCGGGGAGCGAAGGAGGAGGGATATGACGAAATCATGGTATCAAAGAAATCTATTGAGGTCTGTGTTTCAACCATATGGAATGCAGCTGAGGGTGTTTTGTAAGGTGAAGACAGATCATTTTTATTTATAACTCTAAGTTTCTTGTCCTGATATCTCTGATGTCTTTGGAATCTGGCACATCATCATTTTCTTTTTCTTTTTTTTTTTTTTTGTGGAGACAGAGTCTCACTCTATCGCCCTCGGTAGAGTGCTGTGGAGTCACAGCTCACAGCAACCTCCAGCTCTTAGGCTTAAGCAATTCTCTTGCCTCAGCCTCCCGAGTAGCTGGGACTACAGGCGCCCTGAAAGATTGTATTGAAAAAATCCAGAGCTTCAAAAATTAGCGCCCAGCAGTTCGGCGGGGGCTGGGTTTGAACCCGCAG
>CAUYON010159029.1:0-11280 GCA_963573935.1 Arctocebus calabarensis | reverse complement strand
CACTACTGAGTATCATCACTGCAGCCTCCTTCCCTCCTCACTACTGAGCATCATCACTGCAGCCTCCTTCCCTCCTCACTACTGAGCATCATCACTGCAGCCTCCTTCCCTCCTCACTACTGAGCATCATCACTGCAGCCTCCTTCCCTCCTCACTACTGAGTATCATCACTGCAGCCTCCTTCCCTGCTCACTGCTGAGTGTCACCCCAGTCACCTGCCCCTTGGGAAGCTGTGCACTGACGCCAACGCCTCGCCTGCCCTTCAAAGCACTTTCGGGATGGCCATCAGAGCTGCTGCCATAGGAGATCTGACAATTAAAGTTTACCAACTCATCCTTGACAAGCTGCTCTGAAGGTCGGAGCATCGTGACACTGCAGAGAGGTGTGCAGCACTTTAGGATGAGTTCTTGAACTTAATTGTGAGACCTTGTAAGTTTGGGGTGTTTTCTCCCTCCCTTAGACTCTATTTTCCCAGACTATAAACGCCAAGCTGCTTGTCCTCAGTGGTCTTCATTGTTGGGGAAACAAGCTCTGAGATCAGTGCTGCCTTCCACTGGACAACCGCATCCGGGGCCTGTGGGCCTCACTGCCCTCCTGTGCATGGGCTGTGCAGAGCTGCGGAGAGGGGGGCCTGGTGTGGGCAGGGGTTCCCACCCACGCGTTCTCTGCAGCTGTGTGACAGGAAGACTCTATGCCGGTGGTTCTCAACCTGTGGGTTGTGACCCCTTTTTAACAATGAAAATACATCGCAGCTTTAGGAAGGTTGAGAACCACTGGTGTGTGCAGCTGTTACCGCTATGGGCTTTATCACTCCACAGTCCAACTTTCAGGAGTCTGTGTGATGCTTGGGGATGCATTTCATTGTAACACCTTTCAGGAGTCTGTGTGATGCTCGGGGATGCATTTCACTGTAACACCCTCCCTTAATTCCCTTGTAATTAGCGTTTCCTGACACATGCTTGCAAACACATGCTGTGAATATTCTTTCCACACATTTGCAGTCCCGCTCCTTATGCCTCTCAGATCCTGAACCTCTAGGGAAAACAACCCTGAAGCTCGGTGACAGCAGGAGGGAGAAGGTTTGCTGAGCCCTCAGTCACCGGGTGTTTGCTCCAAAGGTAGAAGTCGAGACATTCTGTCCACTGCCCTTTCCAGCACCCGATTTCTGCAAAGAGAGCAGTGTCTTCCCGCACGGGGAAACAGCAGGCTGTGATCTTCTCGAGACCCCAGAGAAGGGTGGGTCTCCAGGAGCAGGGGCACTGGGGCCAGGGCCTAGGTGCTCAGTGCCATGACCACCAGGATCCCTGAGTCCATCTGCATGGAGGTGCTGGGAGGTGACCGCATAGTTTTCTGGAATGCTGTGACGGCCATGCAGCAGGGGTGGACATGGGGTGGGGGCAGTGCCCCATACACAATGAACACGTCCTGGGGATTGTAAGGGCAGAGGAGGAGCCGTGGGTGCTGTGGACCCAGGGGTTCCCATTCATTGCTGGGACCCCCAAATACCACACCCCTGTCCTCATGGAGATTGTGCCCCAATGGTGGGTGAAAGAGGTTACAGCAAAGAAATGGGGGAACTTTCCCTCCTCCCTTCTCCTGGCTTCTTTGGGACCCCGGGTTGCTTTTGGGGGTGCCCACCTCATTTTGTCTTGTTCCCTCCCCCCTTTTTTCTGTTGCCTCTTCTTCCACAGTCTGAGGAGAGAGTAGAGACGAGGCTGGCAAGGCCTTGCGTGAATGGCCGGAGCAGAGTTTCTGATCGACCCAGGCTCGAACTTGTTTATTCCAAGTGAGGGGGCTGTGTGAGCTGAATGTCACACGGGAGCCAGAACTGGGGCTCATTGGCATCCAGCTGGTGGTAATGAATAGGGGAATAAACTCATTTTCCCATACAGCAGTGTGCCCAGGCTTTGCAGGGCGGCCCTGTCTCCCTGCGCAGCCCAGGTTGCCGGCGCTGGCGGTTTGAATCCTGGCGGAGTGGCGCCTCTCTCTGCCCCTCAGGGGTCAGAGGGCCAGACGCCCCTGTGCTCTTGGGCGAGGGGAGGCTGGTGCTGTGACGTCTGCCCGCACGTGCAGGGAGGAGGCCAGGTGCTACTCGTGGCGCTGCGGAGCTGTCTACATCCTGGCTGCCTCCTTCTCCCCTGAGAGTTAAAGAGGTACAGAGTCAAAGTACCCATAGGGTGGGTGTAACGGGGCCTGGGCCTGCATGACTCTCGGGGGAGGAAAGAAATTTGTGCTGAGGGGCAGAGGACGATCCCGGGAGATGAAGGGCCGAGGCAGTTCTGGGAGGCGGCTCTGGAGAGTGAGCGGACGTCCCCCTGGGGTGAGAGGCTGCCGTGCTGGGCAGTGAGGGTGGCCGTCCCGCCGCACCCCTGCTGCCACCCGTCTTGTCCCCCTCCCCAGGAAAATCCAGTGCCTTTGGAGACTCTGGGCACACTCCCCTCTCCCCTCGAGCTGTGTTACTGTGGTAGTTCCTAGCGCAATTCATTGACAGGTGTGCCCGGTGTCTGCACTGTGCCCGAGGTCTAGTCCACGGCGTCCTCTCTCTGCCCCAGAACTCCTGGTCCTGTAAGTGTCATCCAGCCGAATGGCAGGCAGGGAACTGGCAAGGCTTAATGTCCAGGCATCATGGCAAGAGGGAATACACAGGCCCCCAGATGACATCCGTGGCCCATGTCTGCTGAGCACTGACGGAAGGTCTGTGGCCCCACAGAAGGCTTCCAGCTCGGCGCTCTCCATGAACCCCTCAGGGCTTCCCTGGAGCCTTCATAGGCCCGAGGGACCCTGGGCTGGGTTTCAGATGCAGCCCGACCCCCGAGAGCTCTCTGCCTCCAGGTCTCCTGGGTCTTCTCTGGGGACACCCTAGGGCACACCTTGGTGACTGTGAGTGTGTGTGGGATGACGTCTGTGAGTTCCCAGCCCATGTGGTGTGACATGGCTCAGTGAGCGGTGGCTGCCTCCGCTGGCTCTGGGTCTGTGCAAGCTCAGGGCTCCCTACGCTGGACTGTTCTCACATGCACTCTTGCTGGGACCCCCTTTCCTGTATTTGCCCCACCAGCTCCTCACCCACCTGTACCACCTTCCTGCCCCGCCCACCTCGTGCCCACTAAGCTTCTGTCCCGCAGGATCCAGCTGCCTTCTCTCTTCCCTGAGTTGCTGCAGTGCACGACCCTTCACCACTGACTGAGTGTTGGGATGTGTGTCCTGGCATCCGGGAGCCCCTTGAGATGTCAGCCCTGGGGAGTGTGTAGCTCTCTGGCTGAGCTCAGATGGTGAACACGGACCGGGTGCTCTGTGTGCATTTAATGAAGGGCGTTCAATCCCCGCCAGAGGACTGGAGGCTTTGGGCTCGACACTCTGCAGGCCTGAAGCACGTAGATGGCAGTCACCCAGCCCCACCGCCTGGAGGGACCCGCCTGGGAGTTCTCAGCACAGCCCTTGGCTTGGGCGTGAGGCTTCCCTGGAAGCCACAGGAGTGGGAGGGAGCAGGGCTGAGTCGGTGCTGCTTTTGAGAGCTGGGTGTTGGATATCTGGGAATTCCCAGCAGCTGAATGCTGGAAACGGGCCACACAGGCAGTATCAACACCACAGCTACAGGGGACAGCTGTGCTCCTAACAGCCCCACACCGCAGCAGCTGGTTGCTGAGCACCTACTGGCACACCCTGTCTGGGCTCGCTGCGGGTGCCTCCGCCGGCTCCCCCTTTGTGTTTTTTTTTTTTTACATCTGCCCCTTCATGTTCTGTCCCGAGTTCTTGGGCACCTCCTGAGCAGGCTCCAGGCATCAGCGTGTCATTTTCCTCACACTTGGTGTCCTGAGAAGCTTGCCTCTTGCAGCCACAAGCCTGCCCGTGCTGGCCCTGGACAGTGGACAGAGGTCTGGGCATGTCCTCTTGCTGTGCAGTCGCCCCCTGGAGGACAGCAGGTGGAGGCTTAGCCCCGTCAGCGAGGTCTTGCCCTGCCGTGATTTCCACGTGACTCAGCTGTGTGGGTGTCGGGCAGGCTCAGGGCAGACGCAGTCACCTGCTGACACTTCTCACTTGGGGATCCCCACAGCTGGCTGGAACCTGCTCCTCCACCCTGGAAGCCCCGGGCAGCACTCTGAGCCCTCAGGGCGGCCACCCACGGCAGCGGGAAGTGCAGCCTGGCACTGGGTGTTGTCTTCTCACAGGTGTGATCTGTGGCTGAGTCTGTCTCTCACTAGGTGGGAAAACCACTTGGAAGTGACAGAGCCACCTCAAGCTCTTCGGTCCTCATTACACCACCTGCTGTGAGCCCGGGGAGCACCGGGAGGTCTCCTGACACCTGCTGGGGGGAGGGCTGCCCGTGCCGTGTGTGTCACTCCGGCTGTGTCTCAAAGCGTGTGTTGTAGTTGTCACTCCCGTGCTTGTGTGTTGTCGCCTTGTGTGTGCGATACTACGCATTCAGCAATGCGCCCAGGCTTTGCAGGCGGCCCTGTCTTCCCTGCGCAGGCTGTCTCACGGTGATCTCTGAGCTCAGGTCACCCCAGACTTGGCATCTTTCCATTATGACTAGTTTATATTCTCACCCTGAGGTTTGGCAAAAATACTGAATCAATTGTTTTTAATTATGTCCGCCTTGTACCCTGCGCGGCACGCACGCTCGATAATGCCGTACAGCCCGGCAGTGCGGCCGCGCTCAGCACTCGCTGTCATCACCGGGGTTTCCTTCCTATTCAACTTGTAAACTCCTAAAGGTGCCATTTTCCCCTGATTCAATTCTTGTCCCCCTCCAGGGCTCTGTTCCTTGTCCTGTGTCTATGAAGTGGGGCCCGACAGATGCTAATGGTGCTGTTTGGCTTCTTACCCACAGGCCTAAGGGCATGAGGTGGTGGCCGTGCGGTGAGTGGAGAGGACCTGGGCAGAAGGCGAGTGTCGGGACGTGTTCCTTCTGCCTGGATGTATGTCCCTGGGCATGGGCATGGTGAGGTGCTGCCTACAGGGCGGGCTCCAGTTGTGTGCCCCTGTATGTACCCCCAGTGTGGGGGACAGTGCACATGGGACTCAGGTCTTCCCCCGTCTAGGACCCCTCCAGCTTCTCACGGGCTCTGCTTCAGGGCACCTCAGGGGTCCTGAGGCTCCTCGCCCTCCTTGGGCCCTGGCGCTGCCTCCAGGTGTCAGGGCAGGAGCATCTCTGCACCTGTTCCCCCCTCCTGGCCCCTCTTGCATGTGGCCATGAAGGCAGGTGTGTTTCCAGTGCTCACTCTGCAGTGACATCACCTGGAGATACATTGGTGCTGGAGCTGGAACCCTGGCTTAAACCCCAGCTGTGTGACCCTGGGCAGTTTCTTGACTACTCTGGGCCCTGGGGTCCCTCTGTGGGGGGGAAGATAATGGTCCCCAGATGTCCAGCTTGGTGCTGGTACCAAGGGAGCAGCGCCCAGATCTTCTTTGAGCACCAATCTCCACTGCCCCCTGGACACTTTCCACCTACTGGGGCGTCTCAACCCAGCACAGCAGAAACAGAGCCTCCACCTCCCCACGACGGGGTCCCCCAGACACAGAAGCCCTTGTCCGCCCAGCTGCCCCGCCTGCCTGCACAGGCCCGTCCCTCCCCTGCCCCTCTCCCCCTCCCAGCCGCCCTCAGCAGGCCCGTGGAGACTAGAGCTCTCAGCAGCCGCCCACCATCCCGACTCCACCTACACCTGCCTCCAGGGCCGTAAAACTGGCTCCAGACAGCCTGGAAGCAGCGGCTCAGAAGCAGCTCCCGGTTCCCGCTTGGGCGCACCCTGAGCTCGTCAAGGGGCCGGGGTTTCTGCTCCTGGAGGCCTCGGTGCTGCCATGGAGGCCTCCCACTGGGTGGCCCCGGGGTCCTCAAGGTTTGGCAGCTGGCCTGGGTGGGGTAGGTGGGGAGAGGAAGAGGAGAAGAGAAAGAGAGAGAGAAATGGGGGAGAGGGAGGGCAGGAGAGAAGGAGAGGGAGGGAGAACAAGATGGGGGGGGTGGAGAGAGGGAAAGGAAGGGGGAGGGGGAGAGAGAGGGAGAGAGAGAGAGAAGAAGAGAGACAGAGAGAGAGGGAGAGAGGGAGAGAGGAAGGAGGGAGGGAAGGGAGTCAGTGAGGGAGGGAGGGAAGGCGAGAGGACCGTCTTGCAGGTGGCAGGAGCCTGCCCAGGTCAGAAGGCTGGAGTGGCTGGGCAGAGGTCATGCTGGAGAGTTCAGGCAGAGTGCTCTGCTGCTGAGGGGAGCAGGGATGCCGAGGGCCACACTACTGCTGACCACTCAGTGGTGCCCTGTCCCGATTGGCCCCTGCGCCAGGCCGCAGGGTGGAGGTGGCTTCTGCCTGCAGCACATCACACACAAAAGAGGACAGCGGGCAACGGTCCACGTGGGAGAGCAGGTGGCTGTCACAGCCCGGATTCTTGGGGGTCACCACCTGCCCTGGCCCAGGTGTGGCTTCTGGGGAGGGGTCAGAGAAGTCCTGAGGAAGGACTGGGGCTGCCTGGGGACATGGAAGTCCCACCAGCCCCCCGCACACAGCAGGGGTTCTGCAAAGTGGCACAGGCGGGAGAGAGGTGGCCAGAAGGAGCCTGCCAGGGAAGGGGATGGGGACACAGAGGTGAGCGAAGCCCTGGGGTGCGTCTCCCTCCCACCTCTGCTGGCCTTGGGCCAGGAAAGAGATTTGGAAGGATAATTTGAATGTATAAATCCAATTCAAGGGCAGTTATTGACATGCAGAGAAAGAATACATAAACGGGTGGCAAGGTGCGCCCTCGATTAGCTCCTTGATTATTTATTTATCCCTAAGAAGTGCTTACCGGGATGACAAACATTTGTTTTATAGATGGAGCCCAGAGGACTGACCCTGCCGAGAGAAATCGGATTATTAGTGCTCTGACAATTGAGTTTACACAAACTTTTACTTCCAGTTATTAAGAAACGCACAGGATTTATATTCCTGTGGCGCCATGGTGCTCGAGGAGCAACCTGTCTGCTCCCATGGCCCCTCCGGCCACTGCAGCAGGACGGCAGAGGCAGCGGGGTGCCCTCCAGGCGGGCTCCCCGACACTTCCCTCCACCCGCCTCTGTGAGCTCCCTGCCCATGAGCACAAGTCTGCCCAGGGACATTACTTGCTACACTCTTAGCCAAGGACGAGACAGACCTGCCCTCCCCAGCAGGCAGGACGTGACTGTCCCACGACAGAGACACATGGCCAGCCCAGACTGGGGACGCAGAGCAGAGAGCTGAGACTCCAGCACACCTGCACACTCCCCTCCACCAGGAACAGCGCTCTGCCCTCCCACGCCTGTTCAACTAAAACTTGGTGCCCTTTGAGTGAAATTAATTCTTAACAATATAGTTTACTAAGCTCAATAGGTCCAAAATACTATGATTTCAATAAGTGACCAATATGGAAAATTGATTGAACCATTTGAGATTTGTTTTTTTCAAAGTAAGTCTTGGAAGCCCCAAGTGTAGCTGCACTTTGAGCGCATCCCAGCAGACAGCACTGCAGATTCCACAAAGGACTGAGAAGGGAGTGTGGGCCAGGGGCCAGGGGACTGAAACAGCAGGGTATCTGGACTTGGAGGGGCAGGGAGGGTGGGAGGGGGGCAGGGCTGCGCGGGGAGACGGCCAGAGCGGCGTGAGGCCCCCAAGGATGAGCGCGGGAAATGCGTCAGATTGAAAGTGATCAGTGCGTGTTTTGCTCCAGAGGTGGAGAGAGAACAGAGTGAGCCCACGTGGAAGGAAAGAAAACCCTAAAGAAGGAAGGAAATAATGAAAAAAGCTCCTATCGCTAAGTGGGAAAAGAACCAGGTGACCCAGGTGTTGCCATTGCCCCGATTTTACAGTGAGAACTGGAAGCTCAGAGTGGCGGTTACAGGAAATGGTCGCCCTTGGGTGCGGAGGAGAAGGGGAGGTGGAAAAGGAGGGGACAGGGTGGACTCAGGAAGGTACAAGAAAGGGCAGAAGACACGGCGCTGAGTCACAAGCAGAGAAGATCAACAAGACGCAGAGCTGACGCTTTGCAGCCTCGGCATCTGGAGAAACCTCTGGCAGGTTGGCTCAGAAACAGAGGAGAGAGTGGGACGGTCTCTGTGACGCTTGGGCACGTCCACGGGAACACCCACTTTGCACATCTTCAGTTCACCACCACAAAGACACAGCAGCCCCCAGCCATGATTTCAGTTTCTACAGTTCACTTACCCTCCCTCCACCATGCTGAAAGTAGTAAATGGAAGATTTCAGAAATTAACAATTCATAAGATCTCAGGTGTGTGCAGGTCTGCGCAGGTGATGAGATCTCATACTATCCCTGTCTGCGCTGCCACTCCTGCCCAGAATCGCCGTTTTCTGCAGCATATCCACGCTCCACCCTCTCGTCACTGGGGCCACCCCAGTCGTCAGAGTGAAGTTACACAGTGCCGCTTCAGGTTCAGGCATCCGTGGGCCTCTTGGAAAGTATCCTTGTGGACAGGGGGGGCGACAGTGTCTGTATCTGTTACCTGGAAACCGGGGCGCTCGGTGTGTATACAAAAAAGAAGCTCCACAGACGCAGGAAACCTTTAATCAGATGACTGTGCTTATTGTAGAAGAAAGAAGACACAAACTAGAAGTTCACAAAAACGGAATGAATGAATAAATGCTGGCGCGAGGCAGTTAAAATGAGTGACTGTAAAAGCAAGTGTCCATTTCAGAATCAATCCAAAATAAATCACCACAACGTGCCGAAAACATGGTAGCGTGTTTATAAACGTGACGTGTACAGCAAAATATAGCATGATAAAGGTTCAGGGCCCGGTGACCTAAAAGAAGGAGAGTGGGAGTCGGGAGAACCAAACGGGCTTCACTCCCTGGTAACGATATTTCTCATGTAAAAACAACAACCTTTTCAGAAAAGTTCTGAAGCGAAAATCTGTTAGACTAACAAAGCTGGGGGTGGAGCCCCTGAGTGGGCCTAGAGCTTCTCCAGGGCCCTACGTGTCAGTGAGGCTTGCAAAACCAAGGATAGCAGGATACTTAGACCTCACCCCCTAAAGGTGCTTTTCAATTAATTCCCATGATTTTTCTTCCACATTGATTAATTGATTGAATTCCTGCGCCGTTCTCCAGAGGATGATTATTTTCACAATCTGCATATGCTCTTTCTTTCAAGAGACTCCACTTGGAGCCCGTCTAGGCAGAGAGAGCTGGGCTGGGCTGGAGACCAGCAATGGTAAGCCCAAGCCTGGCCCTTGCTCAGCTTTGGTCATCTGCTGCAGGAGGTGGCCAGAGTCCAGGAGTGGGGACAGGGCCTGAGTTGGGGAGAACAGGGTGGACTCAAGAAGGTCGCCCCTGGATGACCAAGTCAGCAGTAAGGACACAGGCAAGCCCGGCCCTCCCCTTGCTGGGGCGGCAGGCCTGTTTGTTCTCAGCGGTTTCCACGGCTCCCTCTCAGCAGCTTCCTGAGGACCTGGTGCTACATCCCTGTCTTGGCTCCTAGGCCCTTTCCTGTCCTTATGATGGTTAATTTTATGCTTCAGCTTGACTGGGCCACAGGGTGCCCAGATATTTGGGTGAACATTCTTTCTGGGTGTGTCTGTGAGAGTGTTTCTGGAAGAGGTTAGTATTCGCACTGAGGTACAGAGTAAAGCAGATGGGCCTCCCAAAGGCAGGTGGACCTCGTCCCGCTCATCAGAAGCCCCAGCTCAGGCGGGAGCGCTGCTCTCCGGCCCCCAGACTGGAACTTACCCACCAGCTTCCCTGGGCCTCCAGCCAGCAGACAGCAGGTCGTGGGACTTCTCAGCCTGCATAGTCGCATGAGCTAATTCCTTATAATAAATCTCTTTCTGGATCTATGCACATACGGGTGCTGTTTCTCTGGCAACCCTGACTAATACAGACCTCCAGCAGGGTATAATCCCACCCCCTGACCCCCACATCCCCAGTGCAAATTTGCTCAAAGCACAGAACCCCCAGGAGTCCTGGAATCCAGTCTGATCCTTCATTTTACAGAGAACGAAGCCAAGTCCCTGGAGAGGAAGGTGCATTGGGAAGCAAGAGAATTTCCAGAAGGCCCGAGCAGCATGATAACCAATGCAACAGGGATGTCCTTGACTGCGGGTGGAGAAGGTCACTGGTCCCGCAGAGACAGGGAGCGGGGGCGTGGTGGCTGCTGGCCCACCTCTGGCCAGGTCCCTTGAGCCTCTCTGGACCAGGCCTTGCCCTTTCCCTGCCTAGTCTAGTTTCAGCAAAGACCCTGCTCAGCCGCTTACAGGGCGTGTCCACTGTCACGTGTCATCAGCTCCTCTCTCCCTTACTTGGTGTCTGCTCACCGTGGCCTGCCTCCAGCAAGAGTCCTGGCGGCCTGTTTAGCACAAGCCCCCTGTCCTCACATCTGACAAGTCCCTCCCAGTGACCACCGCTCCTCTGGCCCTGCCTGCTGGCTGGTGGTAGAGCCTCAGGTGCCCTTGTGCTTTCAGAGTTGAGTCGGTCTCTCTCTTCCAGTGCAGGAGGCTTGACTAGTGTCTGTCCTGTCATTGTTAACAAGTGTCTGATGCTTAATTTTTCTATTACAATGTGAAAGGCACTGAGGATGATGCTGGGGGAGTCAGGGTGGGGGCAGGAGGAAGCCCTTGCAAGGCAGAGCCAGTGGCACCTCCTTTTTAAAATTTTTTTTTATTTTTACATATACATGTGTTAATTAAGTTTCCACTTTTTGCCTTCACAGAATTTAAAAGGCTTAAAATTTAATAACAATAACAATGTTTAAGATTGAGACTAGAAACAAAAACCACGTACAGAATAAATGAAGATAAATACATTCAGAAAAGAGAACAGACGATTACTGCATTAAAATATTAAGCAATATTAATAATAATAAGGCCAAGAAAGTAACGTTCACATTGTCAAAAAAGAGTATATCTGGTTTTTTTTGAGACAGAGCCTCAAGCTGTCACCCTGGATAGAATGCTGTGGCATCACAGCTCACAGCAACCTCCAATTCCTGGGCTCAAGTGAGTCTCTTGCCTCCACCTCCCAAGTCACTGGGACTACAGGCGCCGGCCACAATGCCCGGCCATTTTTTGGTTGCAGCCATCATTGTTGTTTGGCGGGCGGGGCTGGATTCGAACCCAACAGCTCAGGTGTACATGGCAGGCGCCTTAGCCCGCTGAGCCACAGGCACCGAGCCAAAAGAGTATATCTGTTATAGAATGCTTTGACTCTGAGGCCCAGTATGAAGTCATCAGTTAACTTCTTATTTTTTTCCTTTTTTCCTTATTTATAAGGAAATATGTTTGTAATTTCCCCTTTATAATAATTATTTTCTCCAATTGTAACATCAGGT
>CAUYON010159027.1:0-48692 GCA_963573935.1 Arctocebus calabarensis | reverse complement strand
CCTCTATTAGTTTAAGAAATGTCCCTTCTATGCCAATTTTCTTAAGTGTTCTGATCATGAAGGGATGCTGGATATTATCAAAAGCTTTCTCTGCATCAATGGAGAGAATCATATGGTCTTTGTTTTTTAATTTGTTTATGTAGTAGCCACATTTTAAAAAGCAAAAAGAGGACCCAGGCAAGGTGGCTCACACCTGTAATCCTAGCACTCTGGGAGGCCCAGGCAGGTGAATTGCTTTAGCTCACAAGATTGAGACCAGCCTGAGCAAGAGTAAGACCCCGTCTCTACTAAAAATAGAAAAACTGAAGGAAGCAGATTGCTTGAGCCCAAGTTTGAGGTTGCTGTGAGCTGTGATGCCTCAGCACTCTACCCAGGGCAACAGCTTGAGACTCTGTCCCCCCAAAATTTAAAAAATTCAAAATAAAGCAAAAAGAGGTGAAATTAGTTTAATAACATTTTATTTTAACACAACATATCCAAAAGATTATCATTTCAACAGAAGTTGTTAATGTGATATTTTATATTCATTTTGCATAGTAAGTCTTCAAAATCTGGTATGTATTTTACCTTTCACATTTACGTCACACCTGAGTCCAGACTAGTCACATTTCAGGTGCCTAGTACCCATGTGTGGCCAGTGGCTAGCACATCGGATCACACAGCTTTAGGTAGTATTCTGATAATCACCTTCATTTCGGCCCCATTTCCTACCCCTGTCTTGGCACGTGCACACTGTTAAAGAGCCTTCGCCAAGGCTTTTTCCCACCCTGCTTTCCCTCTCACTATGGCTCTGTTCACTTTGCATTACCCAGAAACTGTTCAGACTGCTCGAGTTCTTCCCTCCTGTTCTTAACCACTGTTAGGATTTTGTTCTTCTGTGTATCTTCCTTGACATTTCAATGGGATTTTCATACCCAGCACATGGGCTTAGTCTGTCTTAGATCAGAAATGGGAGGTGGTTTTTAAAAGTAATATTTAGATAATAATAATAGGATTGAAAAGCCCACTGGTGCCCTCAGTTCCTAACCCCTTCATCCTGCTGTACATCTACATGGATCTAAGGAAGCTACACTGATCAGTAGAAGGAGAAGGAATAATAATTTTGTATTCTTGATAACAGTGAGCACAGAGATGCTGTTATGTAGTGTATCCTGCCTACTTTTAGGGTGGTAACACAAATGAAATGTCCCCTAAATAAATCCACATCTAATTCAATATCATCGGATTCTGTTTACAAATACATTTATGAGAGAGTTTTCATTTACATGAATTCTCTACGTTTAAAAAGAATGGCTCAGGCAGTGCCCATAGCTCAGTGGGTAGGACGCCGGCCACATATACCCAGTCTGGCGGGTTTGAACCCAGCCCAGGCCATCTAAAACAACAATGACAACTACAACAAAAAAAATAGCTGGCCGTTGTAGTGGGCACCTGTAGTCCCAGCTACTTGGGAGGCTGAGACAAGAGAATCACTCAGGCCCAAGAGTTTGAGTTTGCTGTGTGCTGTGATGTCCCGGCACTCTCCCTGGATGACAGCTTGAGACTCTGTCTAAAAATAATAAATAAATAAATAAATAAATAAATAAATAAATAAATAAATAAATAAAATGGCTCATGGGGGAAAATAATCTTGCCTTTCCTGAGTGGCACTAAGAGAGGCTCCATTGGACTGGCCACTAATACTTGTCGCAAAGATTCCCAAAAATATTTACTTCCAGACTAGATTAAGGGCAAATTGGAAGTCCACAAAAGGGAACAATGTAGAAGTATGTATGTCCAAAGATGAAGAGCCCATGAGTGAAGACAAAGCACATCCTATGTGCTGAGGAATGAGATTGATGAAAGACTTTCTTTTGACATGAATTGGGAAACTTGACAGATGTTCCCCTGAGGGTGAGAAGGGTGGCTAATCTCATGCAAGTATATCAGTCTGATTAGCTGTAGAAGCCCCAGGCCATCCATATCACTGCCTTTCCCCCCAATAGCCACTCTTAGAATAGTATGGAGATGCTCTAAAGCTCTGCTTTCTTATAGATATAATTTAAGGTCGTTTTCATTATTATTACATTATTAGTCTATTTCATGCTGCTATAACAGAACACCTGATACTAGGTCATTTCTAATGAACAGAGCTTTATTGGCTCACAGTTCTGGAGGCTGGGAAACCCAGGATCAAGGCACTGGTGTCTTGTGAGGGCCTCCTTATTGCCTCATCACATGATGGAAGGTGAAAGGACAAGAGTGCAAGAGAGCAGACTTGCTCCCAGGAGTCCTTTGTATAATGACGTTGATCTATTCACAGGCAGAGCCCTCATAACAATAACATCTCATCTCCCTAGAGGCCCCACCTCCCAACTGTGCTGCACTGAGGATTCACTCAAACCATAGCAACTTGCTTACTACGGAGAACATGTATACTGTTTGTGTCATTGTTACCATACGTATTTTTTTTTAAGTTACTGCTGAATTGTATTTTTTTTACTTGTAAAAATTTATGAGACACAGTGCGGTTTTGTTACATGCATAGATTGTATAGTGGTCAAATCAGGGCTTGTCTTAAATATATATTTAAATATATACATATTTTCTTAAGAAAAATATGAATATGTTGAACATATTGTTTTTAAACCTTCTTTTAAGTTTATATATTTAATATTATAGAATATATATTGAATTATGCAACTAATTTAACATATTATGAACATATTTGTGCATCATTAAATTTCTAAATCGGTTTTTTTCAACATCATTTTTAATGGCTGCATGGTTTTCTATTGTACCATTCTCTCTCTGTGTCAGTATTTTTTTTTTTAATAGAGACGGTCTCACTTTATCATCCTCAGTAGAGTGCTGTGGTGTCACACAGCTCACAACAACCTACAACTCCTGGGCTTAGGCAATTTTCTTGCCTCAACCTCCCGAGTATTTATTTATTTATTTATTTTTGCATTTTTTTGGCCAGGGCCAGGTTTGAACCCACCACCTCTGGTATATGGGGCCAGCGCCCTACTCCTTGAGCCACAGGTGCTGCCCAGTTTTGTTTTGTTTTTTGAGACAGAGTCTCACTATGTCACCCTTGATAGAGTGCTGTAGTGTCATAGCTCACAGCAACCTCCAATTCTTGGGCTTAAGTGATTCTCTTGCCTCTCCCAAGTAGCTCAGACTACAGGCACCCACCACAATGCCTGGCCATTTTTTTGTTGCAGTTGTCGTTGTTTAGCAGGCCTGGCTGGGTTTGAACCTGCCAGCCTTGGTGTATGTGGCTGGTACCATAACCACTGTGTTACGGGCACTGAACCAATGTGTCAGTATTTTTAATATGATAAATTTTGTTTTTTGTTCATCAGGTAAAGAATGCAGATTTCCAAAATTTTTTAGCACTCTAGAAATACATCAGAATCTCTAGTTTGCTGATGCCCCTTCCTTCCGTTATCAGTTTTGTTCTGAGTTGATGCCTTACTGCGCTTTTTTGCTATCACATCATTTCAATGGGAATTGGAGAAGAGTGGGTTTTTCAGTGGTCCTCTTGGCCAGCCAACAGTTCAGTGTCAGGAAATTTGCCTCTTTATATAGTTACTTTCTTGTGTAATTATTTAATATTATGTCTCATGTTACCTTTTACCTTAAAAAAATAAAAACTTGAAAAATTAAAGTGCTAATATTAATACAAGAAAAGTAGCTCTTTTAACCTTATAGACAAAAAATAGAAATCATTGCATATTCTGAAAGCAGTTAAGTCTTTACTCATTGGATATAAGTCAATTTTCTGGATATTTAGTTGTGGAGAGGAAAAATAATTATATAATACAATTCAACTGTTAGGAACATATCATCAAAGATGTGATTAACAACCCAAAATTCTATTAATAATTGAGTAGATAAATAAATTATAGTATCATCTACTGGAATGTCAACAACAAGAAAAAATAAACCACAACTACACTCAGTAGACAAATACAGAAAACTGACAGAGTAAAGAAAAACAATAAAATCAAAATATGGATCTTAAATCACTAAATAGACAAATCTGTAGATAAAGAAAGTAGATTAGTCATTGCTTAGGGCTTGAGACATTGGATAAATGGGAGACTTGGCGGTTGATGCCTAAGGGGCATAGGGTTTCCTTTTGGAGTAATGAAAATGTTCTAAAATTGATTATGATGATGAATGCACAACTCCATAAACATGCTCAAGGACATTATACACTTCAAATGAGTGAATTCTATGCTATATGAATTATAGCTCAATGAAGCTGTTAAAAAATAAAAGAGAAATTAACATATTCCCAGATTAAAAAAGAAAGCTGAGAGAATGTATTACTACCAGACCTCCCCTACAAGAAATACTAGGGAGAGTCTTTCAGGCTTAAATGAAATGGCTTTAGACAGTAAGTTGAATTCACAATAAACAATATGGAGCAACAGCAAAGGTAAACATAAAAGACAATATAAATGTATATTCTGTTTGTAACACTTTTCTTCTCCAACCTGGTTTAAAAGATGATTGAATAAAGGAATACCTGTTAACTGTGTTGATTGGCATATAGCAAATAAAGTAGTGATTGTATGACAATATTAGCAAAAGGAAGAGGAAAGAAATAGAGCTGTATAGAAGCAAAGTTTTTGTGTTATTAAAGTTAACAAGCTATAAATTTATAGTTTGTATTAACCTGCATTAGATTTTTATAAGATGTCAATTGTAATCCCCAAGGCAACCAGTAAGAAAATAATTTTTAGCCAGGTATGGTGGTTCATGCCTCTAATCCTAGCACTCTGGGAGGCTGAGGCAAGAGGATCCCTTGAGCTTAGGAGTCTGAGAACAGCCTGAGCAAGAGTGAGACCCTGTCTCTACCAAAAATAGAAAAAGTTATCCAGGTATTGTGGCAGGCATCTGTAGTCCCAGTTACTCAGGAGGCTGGGGCAGGAGGATAGCTTAAGCCCAGGAGTTTGAGGTTGCTGTGAGCTAGGCTGATGCTATGGTACTCTAGCCTGGGTGACAGAGCAAGACTCTGTCTCAAAAGAAAATAAGAATAGCAAATATATAATAAATAATAAAATAAAATAATCAAGAATCTAAATGTTTTCAAATAGAAATGTCTTTTAAAAAAAGAAAATAATTTTTAAAATATACTAAAAGAAATGAAGGACAATTAAAATTACACACAAGAAAATATGTATTTAACATAAAAGAGGCAATAATGGAAAAATAAAGGCACCAAAAAGGTATGTGACATGTAAAAAGTAAGTAGCAAAATGGCAGATATAAATCCTAGTTTTTTAGTAATTACATTAAATATAAATGATTAAAGACTTCAATCAAAAGGCACAGACTAAAAGAACAAACAAAAAATAAAACCTAACCACATGCTCGCTATAAGAAAAAAGCTTTAGCTTCAAAGACATAAATAGATTGAATATAAGAGGAAGGAAAAACATATATTGTGCAAACAGTAGTCAAAAGAAATCTGGAGTAACTATATTAACATTAGACAAAATAGACGAACACTGTTACTATGACAAAAAAGGGCATTTCACAATAATAAAAAGGTCAACCCACCAAAAATGGATAACAATATAAATATATACATCCCTGATGATAGGATCCCTAAAACTATATGAAGCAAGAACTGACAGAATTGAATAGAGAAATAGACAATACAAGAGTAACGGTTGAAGACTCTACTATCCCCACTTGCATTAACAGATAGAATTAGGCAGACTATCAATAAGGAAGTAGAAAATATGAACAATACTCTAAACCACCTAAACAGACATCAGTAGAATATCCCATCCAACAACTGCAGGATCCACATTCTTCTCAAGTGCATCATGAAAGATTCCCTAGAACTTAAGGAATGGGCCACAAAACAAATCACAAGGGTCAAGATCATGTGAAATATGTTCTCCAACCACAATGGAATGAAATTAGAAATGAAAAACAGAAAAAATGTGGGAAACTCACCAATATGTATATATTTAAAAAATACACTTCTGAATACCCAATAAGTCAAAGAAGGAATCACAATGAAAATTTGAAAATACTGTGAGATAAATAAAACAAAAACACAGCATGTAAAACTTACAGAATGATACTAAGGGGAAATTTATAGCTGTATAGAACTATACTATGTAATAGAAAAGAAAAAAAATTTTTAAATCAATAGTAGGTATTAGAGTAGAAGTAAATGGAATAGAAAATAGAAAAGCAATGTGAAAAAAGAAATCAATGAAACCAAAAGTTGGTTCCTTGAGAAGATCAACAAAGTTGAAAAACTTTTAGCTAACCTGACAGATGGGGGGTGGGGAGGGAGAAAGGATTCAAATTACTAAAATCAGAAATGAAAGAAGGGAAATTACTATTGATCTTACAGAAAGAAAAAGAATTATAAGTGAATACATGAACAGTTATATGCAAATAAATTGGATATCCTAAATGAGATGTGGACATATTCCTACACAGACACAAACTACCAAAGTGTAATCAAGAAGAAATAGAAAATCTGAATAGACTGAAAACAAAGAGACTGAATTACCAACAACAACAACAAAAAGTCACAAGGAAAAGCCTAGGACTAGGTAGCTGGTCAATCCTATCAAATGTTTAAAGAAGAATGGACACCAATCCCTCTCAAAGTCTTCCAAAAATTAGAAGAGGGAACATTTCCCAACTTATTCTCTGAGGTCAATATTACTTTAATACCAAAGCTAGACAAAGACATAAGAAAGGAAACTATAAACCAATATCCTTTACGAAGATAGATGCAAAAATTCTCAACAAAGTACTAGTAAATGGAATCCAACAATTTGTAAAAAGGAATATACATCATGACCAAGTGACACTTATCTCAGGAAACAAAATTGGTTCAATATATAAAAATCAATGTAATAACCATATTAATAGAATAAAGGATAAAATTCACACGATTTTCTCAATTTACACAGAAAAGGCATTTGAGAAAAATCCAATAGCTTTTCACAATAAATCATTAAACAGACTAGGAGTAGACAAAAACTTCCCAAACATGATAAAGAACGTTCGGGAAAAACCCACAGTTAGCCCCATACTTACTAGTAAAGGACTAACTAAAAGCTTTTCTGCTAAGATCAGGAACTACTTCTAATCCACATTGTACCAGAAGTTTTAGATAGGAAAATAAGGCAAGTAAAAGAAAAGAAAGGCATTCACATTGGAAAGAAAAAAAAACAAAAAAAACACATCTCTATTCACAGACAAGATCATTTTGTATAAAGAAAATTCTAAGGAATCTATACACACCTATATACATGTTTTTATATGTTGTTAGATTAAAGCTATATATTGCTGTTCATAAACAAGTTCAACAAGGTTGCCGGACTCAAGAGCAATATACAAAACAATTGTATTGCTCTACACAGAATGTGAACGATCCAAAAAGAAACTTGAGAAAATATTCTATTGATAATTAAAAATTTTTATGACAAAAAGAGTAAAAAACATAGGAATAAATTTAACCAAAGAAAGTGCAAGCCTTATATATTGAAACTACAAAATTTCAAAGAAATTAAAGAAGACTCAAAGAAGTTGGATACCCTGCATTCATGGATTTTATAAAGAAAATCCTTAAGAATCCACACATACCTATATATATGTTTTTATATATTGTTAGATTCAACAGCTATGTATTAGTCCTCATAAATACTTGCTTTATTTTCCTGGATAGAACTTTTAGTACAATGTGGAATAGAAGTATTTCTTTATAGCATATTGTTAAAAGGGCAATGCTTCCCAAATTGATCTACAGATTTAATGCCAGCTGTATCATTTTCCAGCATCCTTTGTAGCAGAAGTTGCAAGCTGATCCTACAATTTATGTGGTAATTCAAGGACTCCAGAGTAGCCTAAACCATCTTGAAAAAGAAGAATAAAGTTGGAGGACTCACGCTTTTCCATTTCAAAACTTACTATAAAACAAGGTGGAACTGGCATAAGGACAGACAATGGAAGAGATTGTAGAGCCCCCAAATAAATCCTTACAGTTATGGTCAGTTGTTTTTTGACAAGAGTGCTAAGACCATTAATGGGGAAAGAATAGTGTTTTTAACAAATGGTGCTAGGACAATTGGACATCTACATGTAAAAGAATGAATTTGGACACCTACCTAACAATCTACAAAAATTAACTCAAATAGATTAAAGACTCAATTATAAGGCCTAAATCTTAAAACTCTTAGAAGAAAATATAGATGTAAATTTTTGTGACCTTGGGTTAGGCAATGGTTCTTTAGGTATTACACCAAAAATATATAAGCAACTGAAGATAATTTGAACTTCATCAAAATTAAAAACTTTTGTATTTCAAAGGACACTATCAAGAAAATGAAAGAAATCACAGAAAATATTGGTAAATCGTATGTGTAATAAAGATCTAATATCCAGAATACATAAAGAATTTTCACAAATCAATAATAAAAGTATACATCTTTAAAATGGCAAAGGATTTGAATATATATTTCTCCAAAGAAGATATCTTATGGACAATAGGATATGAAAAGATGCTGAGCGCCATTAGTCATTAGGCAAATGCAAATTAAAACCACAACATGATACCACTTCACACCCACTAGATGACTGTAATCAAAAAGACAAATAAGCTTTGGTGAGAATGTGAAGAAATTGAAACCCTCATGCACTGCTGATGGAAATGTAAAATGGGGCAGCTACTGTGAAAAACTGTGGCAGTTCCTCAAAAGTTAAGTGTAGAGTGACATATAACCCAGCAATGCCATTCCTAGGTATATGTCCAAGGGAATTGAAAACACAAATGTCCACACAAAAACTTATACACAAATGTTTGTAGCAGCCTTACTTATAAGAGCTAAAATATGGAAACAACCCAAATGTCCATCAGTTGGTGAATGAATGACAAAGTATGTACACACACACACAAAGGTCAGATGACTCTATTTGCAAACTCCTCCTAGAAAAGTGCTGAATATCACTGTGGTTACCAGCTAAGTCCTCCCCTTGGGAAGACTATACACTGATGCCAGCCCTTAGCCCACTCTTCAAAGCAATTTTGAAACTCTTTTTCTGGAATGGCCATCAGAGGTGGTGTTGCACTAAGTCTGACAAATAAGTTAAACCCATCCTAGAAAAAGTGCCACATATCCCATTTCCCAATATAACAACAGTCACGTTCAAAGTATTCCCCTTGGCCATCTGGCCATCTTGTATATAAAATGGAGTGTTACTGGATCATAGAAAGGAAGTTCTGATGCATGCTATAATGTGGATGAGCCCTGAAAACATGTTAAGTGAAAGAAACCAGTCACAAAAGACCACAGATTGTATGATTCCTTTAAATATTCAGAATAGGAAAATTTGAATAAATAGAAAGTATATTAATGCTCACCAGGGGCTGGGGATGGAGGTGGAGAAGGGTAGAAACTGCTAACAGGAACAGAGTTTCTTTTTGAAGTGATAAAAATATTCTAAAATTAGATAGGATTAATGGTTGCACAACTCAGTGAATATACAAAGTAACCGCACAGAATTTTGCACTTTAAAGGGGGTAAATTTCATAGTTTGTGAATTGTGTTTCAATTTTATTAATAAAATGTACTAAGAAGTTTGAGCAAATAGAGTACGTCCCAGAAATTCAGGTTGGTTTGACATTCACAAATCAAAGGAATTCATTGTAATAATGGAATAAAGAAGAAAAGCCATAGGATTGTATCAATAGATTCAGAAAAGGCCTTTGTCACTTTGTCAAATGACACAATCAGCCCGAATTCAAAATGAAGGCTCTCAACGAACAAGAAATAATTAATAAACAGGAATTTCCTCAACCTGATAAAAACTTACATTATATTTAATGATAAAATACTGCTTATCTCTTTAGATCAGGAACAAGGCAAGGATATCTGTTTTCAACATATCATCCAAGAATATTCTAAGGAATCTACATAAAAGCTAGTAGAACTAACAAATGGATATGGCAAGATTGCAGGTATTCCCTCGTAGGTAATCACCCAAGGGAAGTGAAAGCATTTGTCTCCCACAAGACTTGACATTCAATCTCTTTATTCAAAATAGTCAAAACCTGGAAACAACACAATTGTCCAGCAACAGGTGAATAGATAAGAAATTGGCATTGGAGTAGGCATTTTTGCCCCATGGACCCAGGAAAGGGGTGGGATGCAGGCAGGGAAGAATAGAGGGCATTAACCCTGGCTGGAATGTCCAGGAACAGAGAACACTTGGTTGGGAAGTAGAGACTTAATTTACTCAGTAAGAGAAGAAGTAACAGGGTTGTGAGGTTCAGGAAGTAGTCTCAGAGAAAGACTTCAGAAAAGAAAGGAGACACAGTCACAGAAGTCACGAGAAGGGTGACATTAGTATAAATTGTGTACAGAGGATTGTTAGTTGGTATGTGATGTTATTCTTTCTTTTCAAAGTTTCTCTTGGATGAGACACTGTCCCAGGATAGGCCCAATTTTATTTGGATTATATATAATAAATATAACAGTAGTAATGGCTGATAAACCCTACATGCTTACTGGCTACTAACTACTGAACTAGCAATTGAAATAGATGCAGTTCTATGAGGTGGCCCCATCATAAATGAGAGCTGACAATTAAGTTTGTGAACTTACCACCATGTGCTTACATTGGAAGCACTGTATGAACAGCTTGGTAAGGTTTCACTACCGCAGTATGTCAGGGCCTCACAGCTGTGTTCATGTTGACATGTGGGCAGTGTGTTACTGAGTGGCATTTACTATTGTGTGTTTTTGTGTGCCGTTGCAAGAATGTCAGAGCTTGAGATAGAGCAATGAATAAACATTACTTTTCTTGTTAAACTTAGCAAGAATGGAAGTAAAATCAGGGACATATTAGTCCAAGTTTATGGGAATAATTCCATTAAGAAAAAAGCAATGTTGGGGCGGTGCCTGTGGCTCAGTGAGTAGGGCGCCGGCCTCATATGCCGGAGGTGGCAGGTTCAAACCCAGCCCCGGCCAAAAACTGCAAAAAAAAAAAAAAAAGAAAAAAGCAATGTATAATGGAATTAAAATCATTAAGCGTTTTTCTGAGGGGAAAGAAAGTGTCACTGATGAAGGGAGGTCAGGGTGTCTAGTAATGAGCAGAATTGACAAAAACATTGTAAAAATTCATTGAATTTGTGTCAAAATTGTTGACTGACTATGAGAAACAGAGAAGATCAAGTAAACATCTATAGATAAACAGTTAGGAAAATCTTAATTTAAAATCTTGGCATGAGAAAGGTGTGTATAAAAATGGTCCTGAAGGAGCTCACTGATGAATAAAAGCAAAGGAAAATTGAAAATTTCCAAGACCTTTTGGAGAGGCAAGACAATGTTTTGGCTGTGTTATGACTGGTGATGAAACTTGGCTGTACCAACACAATCCTGAAACAAATTGTCAAAGTGCATAATGGAAGTCAGCCAATTCTTCATGGCCAAAAATGTTCTGTCAGTCCAAACCAAGAGTTAAAACAATGTTGCTAACCTTTTTTGATATCAGAGAGATTATTCATTATGAATTTATACCAACTGGACAAATAGTTAACCAAGTTTACTCTTTGGAAGTGCTGAAAAGACCGTGTGAAAAAGTTAGATGAAAAACACCCTGAAATTTTCCCTAACAACTCATGACTCTTGCATCACGACAATGTACCAGCTCACACAGCACTGTCTGTGGGGGAGTTGTTAGCCAGTAAACAAATAACTGTATTGAAACAGCCTCCCTACTCACCTGCTCTGGCCTCCAATGATGTTTTTCTTTAGCCCAAGATAAAGAAAACGTTGAAAGGAAGACATTTTGATGATGTTCAGGATATCGAGGGTAATACAATAACAGCTTTAATGGCCATTGCAGAGAAAGAGTTACAAAATTACTCTGAAGTGCTGGCATTGGTTCATAGCTTCCCTAAGGGTAATGCTTCTAAGGTGACTATAGTGATATCGGCAATGAGGTATGTAGCACCTTTTCTAGGATGAGTTCAAAACCTTAATTATTAGACATCTTAGGTGAGGAAACTGAGGCCTCAAGTTTTAGGTGATTGCCCAAGATCACATGGTTATGAAGTGACCGAGCCAGGACATTCCATTCCATATCCAAACCCAAATCTAAGAAGTTGTTTTCCTAGTCTTACTATCTTCCTTGATCATGTCTCTCCCTCCATCCTCTTCGAGGTTGAGTGGGCAAGGGAGAGGTGATGAAAAGTCACTGGTTCAAGCCGCACATTCTCTGAGCACTGTACTCCAATGAGGCCATATTTCCAACCAGAGATACTCAGCCAAGCCTGAGACAAGAGTTTCTTTCAGCTTTGAAGTTAGTCCCACTGTCTTTTGGTCCCACCTCCAGAGAGCTATAAATTAGTAATTGTATGAAGTCCAAAATTAGCTGTTCTAGCTTGTAAAATATATAATATTTTTTGCTACCTCCTTTTGATAGATCTACATTTTTAATCTCATGGTAAACTAAAAAGTGGCCTCTCTCTCAACCTTTGAGAGGCCTCACTCTCTTCCTTACTGTCTGAAAGGGGCAGGTAAGGGGGGCACCTTCGGAAAGCAACTCTGATGCCCACCAGTGGCTGCCACAGGTTGAAGGAGGCCCCAAACCTGGAGACCCAGAGGCTGCATGGAGCAAAGCACATCTGTCCAGAAATTTCCTGAGCTTGGAGGGGGGTTAGCAGGAAGCCACCAGGTCCAGATTGACCAAGGCAAGAGGAGGATGTGTTTCCCTGGGTACATGAATTTGGAGGCATGTTCTCTAACCCAGTGGTTCTCACCTGGGGTGATTCAGCCTCCATCCCCATAGGACATCTGGCAATGTCTGGAGACATTTTTGATTTTCACAACTGGGGGTTTTACTGGCATCTACTGAGCGGAGATCAGTGATGTGACTAAACATCTTACAATGCACAGGACAGCCACCAACCCTCCCCCCCCACCAAAGAATTATCGCCCAAAATGTCAAGAGTGCCAATAGCAGTTGAGGAAACGTACTTATGCCTTTTACCCCCTGGGGCTGGCCTCAGGACAGGCGGCCAGCTCTCCTAAGAAGCTTTCTATCTCAGGGAGAGGGCGGAGGACAAGACCACTCCGCAGAGGGGATTTCCCTGCCATCACCTGGCCACCCCCTCCAACTCCCTTGCTGGAGAACTCTGCCCTCAGGTAAATGTTTTCCCTACTTATTTGGGAAACTTTGAGAAAAATCCCCTTTAGCCATTTTGTAAGCAGTAAAGATGTACCATAATATGATTTTTCCACCAAAATAAAAAAATGAAAAAAAAAAAACATTAAAGTGGCTAGGGGATTTTTATTATTGTAGCTCAAATAATAAATAGTGGCAGCCAACTCTTAAGACTTCAAGGTGGCAGATTGCACAATTGGCTCTCAAAGGTGCAGGCACATGAAGTCTTCTCTCTCTCTCTCTCTCTCTCACACACACACACAGTGGGTTTAGAATCAATGACTCAGAACCAAAAGAGGGTAACCTAGGAATTTTGGCCTGGCCTGAGGGGCTGCCTGGAGCAGGTGGGCAGCAGCAGGCCAGGACTCCCCCTTCCTGCCCCAGCCAAGAACCACCTCAATGTGGGGCCCCTGGGGACATTTGCATACACTGTCAAGAAAGTCTTCCTTCTGCTCCCTGGGTTTCATCTTTAATAACCAGAGAATGGGCCATTAGGGAATGTAAGGCAAGGACTCTAGGAAAGTGGAACTGCCCTGAAGATGGAAAGGCAGCCAGTGGCCCTAGGCAGCAGCTCAGGGTCCCAGGGAGGGTTCTCACACTTCCCACCCCTCTTGGGTTCTTGCTTGGCATGCTTTTGGTGAACTGCACTGGGCAAAGAGATCAAGTACTAGTTCAAATCAGATGATGAGAATGGATTTGGGGCTGGTTAACCTCAAGGTTAGAGTCTGTTGGTGCTAATTTGGCCAAAGAAACTCAACTCCTTCATGCCTCCAGACAGGGGAGAAAGATGGAACCAAGATGAAAGAGCCACGTGCTGGAAAGAGCAAGACCGCTTCTCTACTAAAAATAGAAAAAATAACCGAGTGTTGTGGTGGGCACCTGTAGTCTGAGCTACTCAGGAGGCTGAGGCAAGAGGATCTCTCAAGCCCAAGAGTGAGGTTGCTGTGAGCTACGCAAGGTGACAAAGAGATACTCAGTCTCAAAAAAAAAAAAAAGAAAGAAAAGAAAAGAAAGAGGAAAGGAAAAGGAAAGGAAAGGAAAGGAAAGGAAAAAGGAAAAAGAGCCAGATGCTATCCATAATCCCTGGCCAAGAAGCTTAACTGGACTCTAAGGCTACAAACTGCCCCTAGAGAAACACCTGATGCTCTTCCCCCACAGCAGATGGCTGTGTGTTAGAACCACCCCAGAGCTTTTGGAAAACACCCATGCTTAGGTCCATACATCAAACATCTGAATGGGGGTCCCAAGCTAGTATTTCCTTCCTTCTTTCTGGCCTTGGGAAATTTGGTAGCTCCTTCCAGTGAAGCAAGCCTGACTTCTGAAATGATTCTCCTGAAAAGTGTACCCAATTCTGTGGTCAGCTTGACCAGGGACACACACCACAGATACCTATGAAATTTCTGCTCTGCTTGGTTCCTCTGGTCGCAACTTATTTCCTTAACAACTTGACCAAAACTTCCCTACTCTTACAAATAATCTGTCAATTAGATCTCAAAGTCTTGGAAATGGGCTGATACGCCAACACCTGAAGTTTCTATTTGTCCTGACACTGGGCACAGCAAAGGATGAGGAGAAATTGTCTGGTGTGAATATAACAGGTTTATTGCACTTAAAAAAATCTGTTTTCAATTACCTTAAGAAGCCAATTTATGGCTTGGTGCCTGTGGCTCAACGGGCTAAGGCGCCAGCCACGTACACCTGAGCTGGCGGATTCAAATCCAGCCTGGGCCCGCCAAACAACGATGGCTGCAACCAAAAAATGGCCAGGCATTGTGGCGGGCGCCTGTAGTCCCAGCTACTTGGGAGGTGGAGGCAGGAGACTCGCTTGAGCCCAGGAAATGGAGGTTGCTGTGAGCTGTGATGCTACGGCACTCTATCCAGGGTGACAGCTTGAGGTTCTGTCTCAAAAAAAAAAGAAAGTCTTCCTTTAAAAAAAAAAAAAGAAAGAAAGAAAAAAAAGAAGCCCATTTATGTACAACAACATATCCTGCTGATTTCAAGCAAAGTTGATCTAATAGGCACTGGTATTATGACACCATATGACAACTATTAAAACATTGAAATACAGGTTGACAACAGCAGCTTCCCTAAATATTTGGAGTTTCCTTCCCCTCTTCTTCCCCTCCTTTGGTACCACCTTCTGTCCCCACTGCCCCACCCCTCACCCCCATGACCTAGCAACTAGATGTTATTTGCTTGATTCTGACTGGTGGGTGCCCATGCTATATAGTTTGATCACAAATCATTTCAATTTACTCATGAAAGCAGCTTACCCCAAGGCCATGTGCTTATCATATTTAGTTAGAGCAGTATAAATATTTTTTAAGCTAAAAAAAATTGCATTTTTGGCTGGGCTCAGTGGTTCATGCCTATGATCCAGGAGGCCAAGGCAGGAAAAGCCCCTGAGTTCAAGGAGTTCAAGACTAGCCTGAGCAAGAATGAGACCCTGTCTCTACTAAAAATAGAAAAATTAGCCAGGCATCCTGGTGGGTGCCTATAGTCCCAACTACTTGGGAGACTGAGGCAGGAGGATCACTTGAACCCCGGAGTTTGAGGTCAATGTGAGCTAAACTGATGCCACCACACTCTATCCCATTTGACAGAGTGAGACTCTGTCTCAAAAAAAAAAAAAAAATGCATTTTCCATGTACCAGACACTGTTTTAAGAACTTTACAAACATTAACTCATTTGAACCTTACAACACCCCTATGAGAGCGTTGGTATCATATTCTCTCACTTTACAGATGCAGAAATTGAGGCATTGAGGGCATCCAAATCTGGGCTTCTGGACCAGTCTGACTGTGGGTCTATTGCTCTTAACCATAGGAAGCAGAACCATGAAATAAAGAGATAGGGTTTTTTGCTTGTTTTTGCTGCTGCAAAACTGAGATTCACAAAGTAGATTCTAGCATTCTTCTTTTCTGCCATCCTTCCCCACCAAATTTACACCTGGGGAAACAGAGGCCCAGAGAGGGAAAGAGAACTCTCCTAAAATCATCAAGTCAGTTGGGACTAGAATGCTGCCTCCTGAACACCGCCCCCCATGTCAGATTGCTTGCATCTTGCTAAACATCCTCTCATAAATCAGTTTGGGAAATGTGGGGGTTTTAGAAAATGTCCGTAAGTTCTTTAATACTCCTCCCTTCAAGGGGTAGAGGCTCATTTTCCTCTCTTCACGTGTGGGTTGGACTTACAACCTATCTTCTTATGAAAAGAACGAACATGGCACAAAGTCATTAAAAAACCACTGTAACTCCATCTCTCCACCTCCTCTCTTGTTGTTCACTCTGGGGAAAGCCAGCTGCCATGACACAGGGACACTGGGGCAGCCCTGTGGGAGGAACTGTGGCCTCTTGCCAGAAGACCCATGTGGAAGCCATCTTGGAAGTGCATCTTCCAGCCCCGACAGAGCCTTCAGGAGGTGAGAGCCCCTGCTGATAGCTTGACTGTAACCTCATGAGAGGCCCTGAGTCAGAGGAGTTCCCAGATCCCACCCCTCAAAAACCGTGAGATAATAGATGCCTGTTGTTTGAAGTTGTTAAGTTTCAGGGTAATTTGTTAGGCACAGATATGTAACTAATACAGGAGGCTTTGTGTTACCTTCCCAATAGACATAACTTTACAGGACCTTTTGAAGAGTCTTTTATCCCAAAGGAATATAACTTGATTTCTTTCAAAAACTTTAGGCAATTCAGTGTTTTGATCCACATAGTCCCACTCACTCTTTGTTGGTCCAAGCTGGAGCGGTCTTTTGAACCTTTTTTCCCTGCATGTGTTTCTATAAAGTTTATACCAAGTAAATCAGCTCTATTTAAGTTCCACCAAAGTTATTACTGCATTTACGAGAGTCCCAAGCTTGATAAAGTAATCTGATGGCAGGAGGTTTGGGGGTGTGATGGTTTCTTGGCATTCTTCCATCGACAGCCTGCAGCTGGGTAGCATCTTGGCAGGTGAGCTCTGCTCCAGTACATCAGACTGCTTGACTACAAATCCTGGCTCTACCACTTGCTAGCTGTGTGACCTTGGGAAAATTATCAAACTCTCTGTGCCTTACTTGTCTCATCTATACGTTTGAGAATCTAATTATAGTGAAATCTAATCTGCTCTGTGGAGGCATTGGGAAGAATAAAAGGAGAGGTAGCAAAGTGTGGTGCTTAACAGCATGGACTCCAGACCAAATCGCCCAAGTTTGAGTCCTAGCTCCACCCACTTTACAAGCTGTACGACGACCTTGGGAAAATTACTTAAACTCCTTGTGCCTCAGTATTCCACCTGGGGGGAGGGATAGTACTTTTCCTGTGATTGCTGTGAGAATTAAATGAGTCAATTCATGTGCTATTTCTGGTACGCAGTGAGTAATACACGGCAGGAATGCTGGGTTTAGTCGCGTGGGTTGTTCAATCTTCAGGGGCTCCCACCGGAGAGGTTGGGGCGGGCTTTGCAGGCCAGGCACTTTACCGCGGGGTTGCCTACCTAGAGGTGGCGCTGTTTTCTAATTTGCACCGGGCTCTGTATGAGCCCGCTGTCTGCATCCAATGCTGCCTTCGCGTTATCCTTGGCTTTGGGCTGATGCTAAGTGGGCGGATGCTGCTTTTATTGTAACTGTTACTTGGTAGCTTTGTGGAGTTCTTCTCTGGGATGCTCCCTATGTCCCCCAAGCCTTGCCAGTACTATTCAGATACTGTTAGAAACCACATAGACAATATTAACAATGTAAAAAGTTTGAAATCACACAGGACAATGCTACGTATTGTTGAGGTACACATTCAAATGTGGTCCAAGTATAGAAAAATGTGTAGGAATGATAAATGCCACGTTCTGGATAAGGGGTTACCTGTGATGAAGAGAGAACAGAATTAGGAAAAGAAACCTTCAGCTCTATTCATAATTTATTTATTAAGCTTAATGGCTACATAAGCATTTGTTGATTTTAATCTTACAGGTATAATTAATATTGTTAAATGAGACCCACCTTTCTGGTTAAGAATGTATTTTGCATTTTTCTCCTCACTAGTCTCTGTAAATATGAAGTCAGCATATTGATTAGGACCCAGAGAATCAAGCAATCATTCACTCAACAAGTATTCACTGGCTCGGCATCCATAGTATAGTGGTTATGGCACCAGCCACATATACTGAGGCTGGCGGGTTTGAACCCAGCCCAGGCCAGCTAAAAAACAACAGTGACAACTGCAACAAAAAATAGCCCCAGGTGTTGTGGTGGTGCCTATAGTCCCAGATACATGGGAGACTGAGGGAAGAGAATCACTTAAGCCCAAGAGTTGGAGGTTGCCGTGAGCTGTGACACCATAGCATACTACATAGGGTGACTTAGTGAGACTATGTCTCAAAAAAATATATATATATAAAAGGCATAAGAAAGAAAACTACCAACCAATATCCTTTATGAAAATAGATGCAAAAATTCTCAACAAAGTACTGGTAAATGGAATCCAACGATTTGTAAAAAGTAATATACATCATGACCAAGTGAGACTTATCTCAGGAAACTAGATTGGTTCAACATAAAGATCACATTCAATATAGCCAGGAGTTGTGGCAGGCACCTATAGCCCCAGCTACTTGGGAAGCTGAGGCAAGAGAATCACTTAAGCCCAAGAGTTTGAGATTGCTGTGAGCTGTGATGTCACAGCACTCTGCTGAGGGCCACATAGTGGGACTCTGTCTCAAAAAACAAACAAACAAAGAAAAAAATGATCATTTAATGTTGAATGATAGGATGACCAAAGACCTAAGAATTTCTATAAACCACAATACTTAAAATAACCTGTTTGTTTACTTGACCATGTTCCCTTCTGTCTGTGTGGGCAGGGTCTCTGTCTTATTCATATTTATGATTTCTGCTATATAATAAGTGATACTGAAATGATGATTTAAACTGAATAAAACACAAATGTAATTATTGATGTTTTTAAAGAACTTTCAGTATATGAAGGGTGAGAGAAGATAGCAAATGATGCGGGTCATAAGTGCCGTAAATTATGAGCAAAGTCATATGGGAATTCATCCATCTGGCAACTAGTTTTCAGGCATCTACTAGGCACTGGGGATGAAACTGTAAACAAGAGAGACAGTGTCTTTGGTTTTTACATGGTCTGCTTCTCACCACTTTGATCTTTATCTAAGTGGTCTATGCCACCAACACCCTTTGCTTAGATTGTTGCAGTAATCCCACGCTGTAATCCTAGCTCATCTCCTTACTCCCACTTTGAAACCCTATGGTGAAATCTCAACTGGGTCCAGAGAGATCCTACAGAAACCCAAGTTAGAGCATGTTACTCCCCTGCACTGACACCTCCAAGGGCTTCTCATCGCAAGAGATGGCAGAAATGGCTGCAATTCTTTAACTGTCTCCTATCAAGCGGCCAGTCTCTCTCTCACTCCTTCGTGTCTGGGCCAGCTTTGTTCTTCGGCCAATAGAATGTGACAAATGGAACCTCATGCTACTTCTGAGCCTGGGCTCGCTCTTACTCTTGGAATCCTGACACCGCCAAGTAAACGGGTTCAGACAAGAGCCTGTTGGGGGATGAGAGATCACTTGGAAGAAAACTGCCCCCAGGCAAGATCATCTCAGACCAGGCAGTTATCAACCAACCTATCAGCTGTCTAAGGACACCAAGCCCCATTGGAATCAGGGGAGCCCAGCCTCTACCAGAAGAACGTTCCAGACGACCTACAGCCTCATGGCCTAAATAAACGGTTTAAACCATTGAGGTTTCTGATGGTTTGATAGGTAGCAAAAGCCAGGGAGAGAGTTGAACTTTGTTTTACTAACTGTATCCCCAGTGATTAGAGAATTGCCTGGAACATGGTGGGTGCTCAGTGAACATTTGTTGAACAAAATAGTAAATTCATAAATGATGTTAACATTCTAATGAGAGAAACAGGAAAAAGCCAAGTCAATAAACTAATGAAATAATTACAGAATGTGAGGGGTGTACTAGAGGAAATGAACTGTAGCTGAGGTTGAGAGTAAGAGTGGCAGGAGGGGCCCCTTTTGGGCTCCCCATTTTTTCTTTTTTAGAATAAAAGCTAAAATACTTGTGGTGGCCTCCCAGGCCCCTGTTACCTCACCAATGTCACCTGTTGCCATGCTCCCGGCCTCCCGGCTGTCCCTGAAAACCTCCAAGCACACTCCAGCCTCAGGTCTGGCTGATCCCCTTGCTTGGAACGTTCTTCATTGAATCACAGTCATTCGTCCCTCCCTTCCCTGGGGTCTCTGCTCAGATGTCCCCGTTTCATCAGGGCCTTCCACATACCGGCCCCCAGAATTCCTTAACCCACAACCCGGTATATTTTTCTTCATAGGAAAAAAGTGTTGTTTTGTTCCGTTTACCTTCAGAACAATATTCTCATAGAGTAGAAATTAAGCCAACCTATACAAAGTCCTTTAGGGGCATAATGTCCTGTCAATCTGAAAATTAATCACGGCAGCCATTTGGCTTTGAGACACACTGAGAATAAGGCAGGGTGCCTTATGAAAGAGCCAAAGTGCCCAGGCAAGAGTTGAAGTACAAACAGAAAGCCCTGGGCTAGGAGTCCCCCACAAGTAACAGCCATCTCAGGCACCCGCCCGACGGTCTGCTCAGGCATCTAGTCTGTGTTCTTGTGTATTCCTTGCAACAGCTCTCAGAGGGAGGCAGGCAACTTTTATCATCCTCCATCCTCCATCCTCCACCAAGGTGAGAGCTCCCGTGAGTTGCCCAAGGCCGTGAAATGATAGAGCCAGAATTTAAATCAAGTGCAGTGCTTGTTTTACTAGTTTTTACTGTTCTTCCCATCCCGGGCTCTGACCTGGTGATCTTGAATCATAGAGGTCTGGAGCCCACCCCGTGCTCCTGAAAGACCCTCAGAATAGAGGGCATCTTTTCTCTAAAAAGAACAAAGGCACAGGTGACAAATGAGCTTTTAGAGGAGGGATTCCAGGGCCTTCCTGGTGGCTTTTAGCTCTCCCACAAGCCGGGAGGCAGCGTGCCCTTGGGCCACCTTCCTCCCAGGGCTGCAGTCCGGGCAGTGAGGAAAGCCCGATACAAAAAAAAAAATGGGCAGCTGCTTTCAGTTGAAAGCCAGAAAGAAATCCCAGTCTCGCTGCTTTATTTTGGTTTAAAAATCGAGTCTTGTGACAATGGAAACTTTTTCCCAGTTGTCCTCTCCTCTCGGCCCATGTTGACAAGAGACGGACTTGCTAATTCTGGCTGGGGATTTTCCCTGCCTGAGCTGTTTTTCTCTTTTATCTTCATCAATTGAAGAGAGCTGCTCTGCCTTTTAAACTGTCGGAAGGTATCTGGGGTTTTATGTTGTTTTTTTTTTTTTCTTTCACATAATTCTGTAGGTCTTTTCCCAGATATGTATTTTCTCTCAAACTAACTTCTAACTTGTTGAAGTTTCCGCCCATGTGACTTCCAGTGTGAGTTACCAGAAACCACAAAAGAGAGAGAGCGCGCAAGCCCCACAGAGAGCGACATGTCCCTGTGGGGAGCAGTCCCCCTGCACCCCAGAGCGAGAAGGAGGACGCAGGGGTCAGACGGGGTGGCCACAGGGCAGGCAGAGGAGGCAGCTGTGGAGGGTGGTGGGCTGGTGGGCCAGGAGCAGCCAGGAAGGGAGACCAGCTGGTGACAGAGAGCCCAGAGGTGCCTGGGGCTGTGTGTGAGAGACCGGAAGATCTCAGCCATGCCTCACAGCTCCGACAGCAGCGACTCCAGCTTCAGCCGCTCTCCCCCTCCTGGCAAACAGGTAGGGCCCCCTTTCTCTCTCTCCTACCTTCTGAATCTTCTGGGGGGGCAGGAAGAGTGGCAGGCGTCCTGGTCCTGCTCACAGAGCTGAGGTGCGAGGAAGTGGCTTGGGGCATGAGCACGTTACCAGGCTTTCGACGTGTCATTTGCAGTGAAGCCGTGCATTTTGGTGGAGACCCTCATCTTTCCACCCAAGATGGAGCCCCTTTCCCCTTTGCCGGAGCCCCTTTTCCTGTCCCCCTGCTGACGGTGCCCATGCCTCTGCCTCACCAGGATTACCACCCCGTGAAGCTTTCTAAGAAGCAAAGAGAACGAGCATCAAAGAACTCAGAGGAAAGGGTCTCCTGCTCCCTGAGGCAGAAGTAACAGAGAGGAGGCGTTTCCAGTGGCCTGGTGGCTTATGCACACCCGATCCGGGCAGAGCCAGTAAACAGGGGGGCAAGGAAAAGTTACAAAGAAAAAAAGGCAAGTTAGGAGAGAGGAGGAGCACCTCACTGGCAGGGGGTGGGGGCACGGCCTCTGTCACTAGCACAGCCAGCGAGTAAGGATGCTCGAGCTGCAGCCAATACCTCGCTCCCCCGGGGCTTCTGGACATGAGGAAGGAAATCAATGGAAAGTGGCTCTGGAAACTTGTTGGGGACACATGCTAGTAGAGAGATTGAGGTAGGAATTCTGGAGGCATCTGGAATCCAGACATCAACTTCCAAGTCCGAACTTGTTAGCTTCGGGGTTGTCAAAAAGTGATGGCTGGAAGCAGTGGCTCACACCTGCAATCCTACCCCTCTGGGAGGCAGAGGGGGAAGGATCACTTGAACTCCGGGGTTTGAGACCAGCCTGAGAAGGAGTGAGACTCCCATCTCTATCGAAAACAGAGAAACTGCCTGTGCATCAGGAGGAGAGAGAGAGAGACTTAAAAAAAACAAGAAAGAAAGAAAAGGAGCACCCTGACTACCTCTGCTTCTGGGGCTTTCTCTTCACCACACTTTTCATCTCTTGCTATAGGGGGTCCTATTCTTGCTCATCCAGCATGCATCAGCAGATTAAAATCTTCTCCTCCCATATGGCTTAAAAACTGCATTCTGAGTGCAGTTATCTAGAAGGTCTTTCAAAATGCTGCAGCCAACGTAAAAACATAAGCCTCTAAAATAGCGTCTATCAGAAGCCTCCAACAGAGCAGCAGGTTGGAAGCAGTTGGAGTGGGGAGAGCCCTCTGGAGGGCAGGCGATGCGGTCCTCTGCTCAAGATGGTATCAGGGTGGCTCTGAATGCCTCAAGTTTGTGCTCTTCTTAGGAAGGAAATTACTCATGGCTTCCATGGTAACCTGGTGCCCCATCCCCCTTAGAGGACAAACATTTCCTTCCTATCTAACCCAATGCCTTCCTTCTGCAATGTCCTGGAAGTTCTGGACACGCTGGTGAGATGTACGCTCGGTGAACCTTGCCCTAGGATCTGCGCCCCTCTAGCCTGAGGGGGACGTGAGCCGGAACAGGGCAGGAGGTCCAGAAGGGTTTCACTCAGATACGTACTTATTTGGCAGCATCTGAGGCAGTGCTGGAGTTAACCTCTGTTCAAGCAAAGGACATGTCCATCTACGGAGTGAAATTAGAGAACACCCATGAACCCTCGTGCTCCCAAGCACCCGTCCACTACCCACCAAATCCAGACTACCTCCGCCATTAACATCGTTCTTCTTGGCATCTAGTTTTTCCTAAGGGTTGTGCTTGGGGCCATTCAAGGCGGCTGAGCACAATGAAGCAGGTGAAGGGAAACAGGAGGCAGGTCTGGGAAGGGCCCTCAGCTCGGGACGTAGCAGAAGACGTGGCTGGTGGAGGGGGGATCTTGGAAAGGCACCGAACTGGGCACAGGTGATGCAACACTCCCCGATGACTGTGAGCCTTTGCTCAAGCTCTTACAGCCTCAGTTTCCTCACCTCTAAAATTGAACAATGATACCAGCTTCGTGGCGTTAGGGAATTAAACACTGAAAGAGAAGTTGCGCAGCGGTTGGCACATAGCAGGTGCTCAACAAGGTTTTGAGAAAAAGTAAAGAGTTAAAAGAATAGCAAGAAGATTCTCGGCCAAAAAGTGAGAGGGTGAGGGTGGAGCAGCCCCTGAGGAGGAGAGGTGATAAACACATTTCATCGCCTTAACCACTTTTGCTGAATGTGGCCCTATTGAGGCCTAAAAATGCCTTGCCTTTTTCCTGTAGATTTTGGTCAAAAAAAGTCATAGAGACCTGAGGATGTATAACAGGGCCTGGGGAACAGCTCTCCTTCGGCTGAGGGCTTGTGGTAAATAGGGAGCTGGGTGGGGGAATGAGGAGGTGGCAGGGAAGGATGGCGAGCTGCAGACCAGCTCGGCAAGAGCCCGCTTCCACTCAGAGGGCAGGAGCACACTGGCCTAACTCGCGTCATCTCTGCTTCCCAGGACTCATCCGATGATGTGAGAAAAGTTCAGAGAAGAGAGAAGAATCGCATTGCCGCCCAGAAGAGCCGGCAGAGGCAGACACAGAAAGCCGATACCCTACACTTGGTGAGTGCTCAGCTCTGTCTCCCTCCTCTTGAGCCTGACGCTTTGTTCCCCAGTATCCGGGGACCCTCAGACCACAGCTTTGATTCTGGACGCATGGGGATGTGGGGTGAGGTGGGGTAAAGAGGCTCTCCTAATGAGTGCATTAAGAAGGTTCTGTAGCAGGGAAGGGGCCAGAAGGCTAAACAGAGAAATAAGCCTTTCTACCCCGGGGAGGGCTTGAGGACTAGATGGGTTGAGTAGGGAAGCCCAGCGGCTGAGTGGAAGGCAGAACCACCTGCCCGGGGGCAGGGCAGCTGGAGACAGCTAGATCTTTTAGGAGCCATTGAGAGCAGAAGGCAGGACTACCTCCGGGGGCAATTTAGAAGGCCTTAAGCGCTTTGGGAGAGTCCATTATCTTGCAGTGCTGGCATCTCATCCCACGGGCAGGCAGCTAGGGGACCAATCTCACTGCTTTGGGGGCAAGGAGGTCCACAGGGTGCTGAATCTCAATCCTCTTTTCTAAGCATCATTAAGGTTTTATTTTGAAATTTCTGTCTCTAATGATATCCCAAGGGGTCTGTAAAAGATGCCATTTCAAATGCACTTATGTGGGATGGTTGCCATCCTGGGTGTATTGCCTCTATTCCCAAATTTTTGTACAGAAAGCCTTGACCCCCTGCTTCAGCAGGCCAGGGGCTGGGGCAGGGCCGAGCTGCAGCGTTTCTCGGGGCTGGCTGTGGCTTCACAAAGGAAGGCATGGCCTCTTGGCTCGCCTTACCATCCGACCCCTCTTCACTCTGCCCTAATTTACTTCTTGTTCAGCCTTCACTTCACTGGTTCCTTCCTCTTCCATCCCCTCACCCCTTCTTTTAGCAACCAAAGGTGGGGAACCTGCGGCCTTGGGGCCAAATGTGGCCTTCTGGATCCTTGATTGTGGCCTTTTGACTGAATCCAAATTTTACAGAACGAATACTTTTTTTTTGGACAGAGTCTCACTGTGCTGCCCTGGGTAGAGTGCTGTGGCATCACAGCTCACAGCAACTTCAAACTCCTGGGCTTAAGTGATTCTCCTGCCTCCGCCTCCCATGTAGCTGAGACTACAGGCGCCCGCCACAACGCCTGGCTATTTTTTGGTTGTAGTTGTCATTGTTGTTTGGCGGGCCCGGGCTGGATTTGAACCTGTTTGGCAGGTTCTGGTGTATTTGAACCCATATAGCTCTGGTGTATGTGGCTGGTGCCCTAATCACTTGAGCTACAGGTGCCAAGCCAGAACAAACACTTTTAATAAAGGGATTTGTTCTGTGAAGTTTGAATTCAGTTGAGAGGACTTATTTGGGGATTTAGAGGGCCATATGTGGCCTTGAGATAATCCTGTCCTTCTTCCTGAAACATTCCCAAACTTCTAATATGCTAGTAATTTCTTCCAATGGAAAAAGGGCAATTGGTATCCAAAATGAATAAGCTTGCATTTATTTGCACAATTGGTATGGGAACTATCCAGTTAATAGCTATTTTAACATTATCCAGAATAAGTGGGCTGGATGTGGTGGCTCACGCCTATAATCCTAGCACTCTGGGAGACAGAGGCAAGAGGATGGCTTGAACTCAGGAGTATGAGATCAGCCTGAGCAAGAGTGAGACCCCATCTCTACTAAAAATAGAAAAAGTAGCCGGGTGTTGTGGTGTACAGCCGGGTGCCTGTAGTCCTAGCTATTCGGGAGGCTGAGGCAAGAGGATTGCCTGAGCCCAAAAATTTGAGGTTGCTCTGAGCTGTGATGATGCCACAGCACTCTACCCAGGGCTACAGAGTAAGACTTTGTCTCAAAAACAAAAAAAGAGAGAGAATAAGTAAAACGTTGTTTTAGGGAGGAAAAAGAAGATGCTTCTTTTAGCTTTATAAGGAAACAGCAAGCTACATGAACACCTCTGATTGGATGCCTGTTTTTTATTTGAAATGTATTCAGCATGTCCTCTGTTGTACACTAACATGGTTTTAAATCCATTAATACTTATGAAATTCAACAAAAGAGTGAATGAACAGCAAGTCTGTACCAACTGTGATGGACAGTCTACTGTTCAGTTGTGGGTGGCCTTACCTCTCATATGTTCTCTGTGATTTCATAGAACCTCAGGGTCTCACAACACCCTGGTTTACGATTTTAAACTTGAACATCTTCCTCACTTTATCTCTATCAGAATCTGATTCTGATTCAATATTCTTTAAAGCAAAAAACAAATGAGAAAAATTAAAAAGAAAAACAAATCTTCCTTTTGTACAAGCAGACAGTGTCCTCAGATTGGCAAACTGTTGTAAGCTTTATAAGTTTGTAATCGGGTTTTTTGAAATAGAAAGTTTAAGTAGGCTCAGCAGCCCAGCAGTCCGAAGGAGAGAGTTTGATTCCCAGAGCTGCCATTTACCATCTGTGTAACTGACCTCAGAGATGTTCGTAGCCTTCCTTAGGCCTCGTCTAGAAAATAGAAATTGACAGTAAATACCTCACAGAGACAGTGTGTGTAAAGAGCTCAACACAGTGCCTGGCATACAATAAATGTTTGAATTTATTATATACTCAAAAAATGTTAAGTATATTGGCTTGGAGCCCGGAGCACAATGGTTACAGTGCTGGCCACATATACCCAGGCTGGCGGGTTTGAACCCAGCCCTGGGCCTGCTAAATGATTATGACAACTGCAACAACAACAACAACAAAAAATAGCTGGGCATTGTGACAGGCGCCTGTAGTCCCAGCTGCTTGGGAGGCTGAAGCAAGAGAATCACTTGAGCCCAAAAGTTTGAGGTTGCTGTGAGCTGTGATGCCATGGCACTCTACCGAGGGTGACAAAGTAAGACTCTGTCTCAAAAAAGAAAAGTTACGTATAGTAAGAGTAAGCATTATTATAAAAAGCAAAATAAATAACCATGAAGATTGCACACATGCAGACACACATGTATTTTTTTTTTAATTTTATTGTCTTTATTATTAAATCATAGCTGTGTACAATAGTGCAATCAAGGGGTACAGTGTGCTGGTTTCATATACAATCTGAAATATTTTCATCAAACCGATTAACATAGCCTTCCCGGCATTTTCTGTTATTATATGGAGACATTTGTATTATTTAATCACAGAATCTCGAGGCTGAAAAATGTCTTAAACCCTGAAAGGTTTAGACACACATTTGATGTCTGAGACTCCTCTATTACCCACCCCACCCCCAGCAAATGATCCCAATGTACGCCTAGTCCCTTCCAGGGACAGAGAGCTCCCTCCCTCTGAACAAACAGAAGACTCTTCCCTATCTTAAGCTGCACCCCGTCTCTCTGTAAAGTCAACCCATTTGTCTTTGTCCAATACCCTTGAGGATTTATCAGTGAGGATTTATAGTGTCCTTTCACTGAAGCAAGGTTTCAACTCTGATGCAGAGGTCGCTCTCTGTAAGACAAAAGTCAGACCCCAGAGGTTTAGCCCATCTGATGACACTAGTCATGACCACCATGGGATCATCTCTGGAGCTTGGGTGTCCATGGAGCCCCCAGTAATGTAGTTACTATGTCCCCACTCACTCCCCAGCCTCCATCTCTAGAACATTCCCGCCTTCCCCAACGCCTCCTGCCTCCTTTCTTTTGAGCAGCACAGCATTCGTCTTTCCTTTCGGCCCAGGCAGCAGGTCCCATCCACGTGGGCGCGGCGGGTCTGCAGATGCTGTCCGGACCATGTATGGTTCTTTAGGTAGGCGCTCTGGCAGCTGCGTGTCAATCTGCCACCATCAGACAGAGGGTTTGGCTGTCGTTTGAAATCTTCGTTCTCTCCCAGATGACAACCACCCCTCTTCTCCGTCCACTATCCTCTTAACTCTGCTTTTACCCCCGTGTCTGCGGTTCAGCGCCTGGTTTTTCCTTGCCTCCTCTCCATGCTGCCCTCTAGATACAGATATTCCTGAACCATTCTTCAGCCCCCAGACATCGACATAGCACTCATCTGGGGTTACAGACCTGGGGTTAGGAGGTGGATTTAGAAAGCAGAGTACCAAATTAGGATAACACTCTTGGTAGGGTATTAGCCTCTTACATACTGGGGTAATATACTAAGTGTTCCTAGGTTTCAACTTCTGTCAATATTATCTACCTTAAAATACCAAAACAATGATCTTGTTCCTCCTGCAAGAGTGTGGGATACTCACTAGTTCACACTTTTTAAAAATGCAATACTGTTTATTTAATTTCGAAAACATTTCAGCATTCTAAACGTACAAAAATTAACAGAATGTTGCAAATGTGTTTAAGTACAGAAGGTTCTTACTATTTAACATTTTTATTGTCTATCCTAAAAAATGGCATACATCTAGACACTATGCATTGATGGCTTTTCAAACAACAGAGTAAGGAAAGAGCCTCTTTTCATGTCTGACTTCTAACATCCCCAGTGTTGACCACCCCCTGACATAAAATGCATGAGATGATTCTTTTCATAACTGTGACATCAACAAATAGAATCTATATTTTGTCTTAATTCTCTTTTTGGTTGAGCATCTCACACAAGCACCTATCACACTTAGGTGCTTCTTTTTCTCCTGCAGGCAATACCTAACCCCATTAGGTATTATACAAGCACTGATCAAAAGTGAGAAAAACATAACTTGACCAGTTAGTTTCTAAAAGATATCAGTAGCTAATAAGTGGATCCAAGCTAATCAGCTGAAAAATTATTAGAAAGAATAAAAGAATGCAGTCAGCTGCCAAAAGTAATACACAAAGTAATAACTTTCCTATATGTAGTCAAAATCCAAATAGAAAATGTTGTGGAAGGAGAGATCTCATTGATGATATCAGCAACATAAGGATGGGTGCAGTGGCTCACGCGTGTAATCCTAGCATTGTGGGAGGCCGAGGCAGGTGAATTGCTTGAACTCAGGAGTTGAAGTGAGTCCAGCCTGAGCCAGAGCGAGACCTGGTCTCAAAAACTAAGCCAGGTATTGTGGCGGGTGCCTCAGTCCCAGCTACTTGAGAGGCTAGGCAAGAAGATCATTGAGCCCAATAGTTTGAGGTTGCTGTGAGCTGTGATGCCACGACACTCTACCGAGGGCAATAAAGTGAGACTCTGTCTCAAAAAAACAAAGAAAGTAGTAATAATAACATCATCATCAACAACAACAAATGGAAAGAATAAATTCAACGAAAAGTATGAAGGGCCTACTTAAAAAAAAAAAAACCTTATAATTGTCCTAAACAAATTTTAAAAGATTCAAATAATTGGAAAGATATACCTTACATAAAGATAGCAAATTTCCTTGAATTAATATAATGTGATCCCAATAAAAACCCAAATTGAGTTTTCTAGGATGTGGAGTGAACTAGATTAACTATTCTAAGTTTCCAGTGGAAAAAAACTTGTGCAAATTTCCAGGGAAATTCTAAGAAGAAAGGTAATGAAAGAAGATTAGCTGACTGAGATATTAAAGTGGACTACACAGAACTCAAAAAAACATGGACAAAGGAGGGAAGGGACAGGTGTGCTCCCACTTAATGGGCCTGATGCAAGGGTATTTGGCACACCTCCTGGATGTGGGACACAACTACAGTAGGAACCTTACCTAACAAATGCAAACATTATAACCTAAATGTACCTTCACATTAAACTGAAATAGAGAAAAAAGAGAGATGGGAAAAAAAAAAAACCCATCAAAAATGTAGCACACTGAGCAGAACAGAATACAGAAACAGACCCAAGAAAAAAAATTCAAATTTTAAGACCCAAATAGACATGTCAATTCCTGAGACACAAGTACAAGTACAAAATGACCAGGATGGCTTTTAAACCAATGAGAAAAAGCTGAATTATTCAATAAATAGAGTTGAAACAACTGGCTAGTCAGTTAGAAAAAATAAAGAAAGAAAGAAAAGAAAAGCTGGCTCCTTCATCTCCTATGCAACACACAGACACAGAATAGATGTAAAAATTTTCAAAAAAGAAAGCTAAAAAAAAGTTGAAAAAAACACATGAGCATTTAAAAAAATTCTCTTGTAAAAAAAGAAAAATTCTCTTGTAATAAAGAATTTTTTTCCAAATAAATACAAACCCTGAAACCATAATGGAAAAGATTGATATAGGTACATTACATTTATACATAAAAAGTAAAAATTCCTGTATAGATCAAAATAACTATCTGCAAAATTAAAGGCAAATGAAAAACTGGTGGTGGTGGTGGAGAATATCTGTAACACATATGTCCAAAAAAGGCATGTTTACTTATTCTGTGAGAGCTTTTATGAACAGGAAATGATTAACAACCCAGAAGAAAAATTAACAATGATTATGAATAGGCGATTTATGGAAAGAGATAAAAAGAAAATGGCAACTAAATATATGAAAAGATGCCAGAACTCACTTACTTAGGAAAATGCTGATTAAAGAAGTGGGAGATTGGCAAAGCTGAAAGATGTTGCTAATGCACAGTCCTGCAAGGCAATGAAGAAGCAGGTACCATCATACATAGTTACGAGGAGTACAGTCAGTATTGCCCCAGCTAAAGACAATTTGATCATGTCCATCCAAATTGTAAGTGGACATACCCTGTGATTCAGTAATTGGACATCTAGGAGTCTATTCACAACATATCCTGGATTATACAATTCTGTACATGTAAAAATAATCATTACTGCATTGTTTCTTATAGGAAAGACTGAAAATAAGCTAAATATCCATCAATAAGGTAGTGATTGAATAAATTGTTATTTGTTCAACAGAATAGTGTGGAGCTATTAAAATAATGTTATGTCTGAATGTGCTAATCCTGAAAGATCGTCAAGTTTCTGTGCTCTTCAGTGAAACAGATATGAATGTGGTATATAATTTGCATATAAAGGTTGCATAATTTGCATATACTTTACATATACAGTTATATGTAAAATTTTTCAAATATATTACAAAAAATTATTAGTGATATTAATTTCTGAAAAGTAGGACTGAAGGTCTTAAGCAGGAGGGAGATATTTTGCATTTTTTACCTTTCTTATATAGCTTGGGGCCTTCTAAATCACAGGTTTTTATTTTTGTATTATAGATATCAAAATTCTCAACATTGATCATTACTACACGTGGATTAGGATGGTTTCTTTTCTAATCTTGGTATCAAACACTGAATAGTTTTCCAGTGGGATATTTTATCCCCTGAACATCCTAAGTTACTTATGGTCCTTGGGGAGACCAACTCTGCTGGGATTTAGGGGATACTCAGGTCCACAGTCCTAGGTGAGCCTCTGGAAGGGATGGCAAATCAGTTTCCTTTATGTAGCCACCCTGGTTGATTGTAGCAACTCTCCGATGTTTTAGAGCAGGAGGGATTCTGAGTAATTGGGAAAAGAGGAAGGAGACCAATTAAGAAGCTTTATTCATGGAAAAAAGCAGGAGACATGAGGGAGCAGACAGAAATGTGAGCTCAGAGCTGGGCTGTGACAAGTCAGATCTGGCCTCCAGGGTGGAACTGGGTAACAGGCCAAATGCAGGAGCTGGAGATTTAAGAACTAGCTGGGATGAGCCAGGTGCTTGCCTGGGGCTGGCTCCTAAAGGAGCCTTACACCAGTAAAAGAAAAAAGCGGTTTACAGGTTTACAGGGTATGTATTTAATGTCATATACGACAGAAAAATCATGAGTGTAAATTAGGCATTAAATGAAGCTTTTTGGGCTAATGTGTGAGAAAAAAGGTATTTATAATTGAAGGAAAATTGAGTGAAGAACCTCAGCAAAGATGTTAGCCTCCTGAGCCTCCTTCAAATAGCACTAGAGTTCTTGGTCTTCTAGGGAGGCCTGGGACAGAGGCTGCTTATGGTCCTATTTCACTCCTGGAATTCTTTTTCTCTCTCTGGGAGACCATACCGTAATGTTTTCTAGCATAGAGAATTCATAGGTCAATAAAACACAAAAGAAATGTTATGGTTAGTTCTACCTTAAAAAGTTCAATGTCAACATCAGCTAACAACCTATAGAAAAAAGACACATTTTTTGGTGCCTTTCTTGCTATGAACTTTTAAAAAACATATGAAAATACTATGTATTAGCCATTGTGTGTTAAGTGCTATACTTGTGTCCCATTTAATCTGCATAAAACCTTATTATATAATTCCTTATATTAAGTACCTTGTCCAAGGTTATGTAGCTTGTAACTAGGTCTGTCTGACTTCAGATTCCATTTTCCTAACTATTAAATTATATTGTCTAGGCCAGGCATTGTGGTTCACACCTGTAATAATAATCCTAGTGCTCTGGAAGGCAGAGGCAGGAAGATTGCCAGAGCTCAGGAGTTCAAGACCAGTCTGAGCAAAAGTGAGACTTTATCTTTACTAAAAATAGAAAAATTAACCAGGAGTTATAGTGGGTGCCTATAGTCCCAGCTACTCAGGAGGCTGAGGCAGGAGGATTGCTTGAAGCCAGGAGACTGAGCTAAACTGATGCTTATGGCACTCTAGCCTGGGCAACAGAGTAAGACTTTGTCTCAAAAAAATGAAAAAGTTACACCACCCTCGGACAAATGTATTTATCTTCCCTAACGTGTATCTTCCTTGAATCTCCTCTTGAATTTATTTATTTATTTATTTATTTTGACAGAGTCTCACTTTGTTGGTCTCAGTAGAGTGCCATAGCATCACCCCTCACAGCAACCTCCAACTCTTTAGGCTCAAGGGATTCTCTCGCCTCAGCCTCCCAAGTAACTGGGACTAGAGGCGCCTGCCACAACGCCCGGCTATTTTTTGTTGCAGTTTGGCTGAGGCCGGTTTAAACCCACCACCCTCAGTATATGGGGCCAGCACCCTACTCACTGAGCCATAGGCACTGCCCCTGAATTTATTTTTTTGTTTCTTAAACAGCATTCTCCAAAATCCATCATTAGGCTTGGTCAAGAAAGTAAAAACATCCTTATACAGTATATCAATTGAAATCTTTTTTCGAAATGACTGTGTAGGAGTTAAGTATTAACATCTTACTTGCGAATAACCTTTGATACAATTCCAATTACAAGAGCTTGATGAAAAACTATTTACAACTCCTCGTTATTTGTAAATAGTAAACACCTTGTCAATGTTATAAAATTGGACAAGTGACTAACAACAGGGGATTAAGCATATTATAACGTTTAAAAAGTACAATTTTGTGCTTTGCGCTTAAAATGACTATGTTAGATCTGTATTTATCAACATAGAAAGATGTCAATGATATAGCATTGAGTGAAAATGGCAGATGACTAAGAATATGCACCAGTGTAATTCCGTTAATGTGAAATGTGTGGGTTTTGAGCATGGTTGCATGCATAAAAATATAGCTGGAAGGATATTCTCCAAAATGCTAATAATGGTTATTTCTGAGTGATTGAGTTTGGGTAGTCTATCTTACTCCTAATACTTTTCTGTGCTTTTTTGTTAGGATAAATGTGTGCCATTTAAGAAATCAGGATCAAAATTTACACTATTTTCATTGGTGGTAGAAAAACATGTCAGGGCCATCCACTACCCCTAACTTCTGGTCTTACTGATGATTAAGTGTCAGTGATTACATTTAGGAGGCATATTGGAAAGGAGGCCGACATCACTGGTCTTGACACTGTAAACAATGCCTATCTAAATAGGATTATAGGTCCCAGGTCACAAATCAATAGTTGCCCAGTCATAAGATATCTTGCAGCACCCATATTTCCTTCTCTTGGGAAGAATGGGAGAGTCTTGCCAAAGAGCTCCTGCCCAAGTGCTCAGAGGGTTTCTGAGTTTCCTCTGTTGAACTCAGTCTGGTCCCCTGCTTCCTATGAGAGGAAGATGGGTACATAAGACCAAGGCCCATTCAGATTGTGGGATATCTGTACTCTCTAATACAGCTTATAGAGGGAGTACCAATAATTATGGTCATAGCACCTTGATTATAGAATCACAGAATTAAAAGGGAACTCAGAGATCTTCTAGGCCAACCTACTGATTTACCAATGAGGAAACATGTCTTTCTCAAAGATACCCAAGAACACAAATCTACTAGTCTGCTTTTGTTTTGTGCCACTTTGCTGAACAAAGCTTTGCCGCACGGGTGGTAGTAATGGCCAATAGGTACATTCGCTGCTGGTGACATAGTATACTTTATACAACTCATTTACAGCAGTGCTTACCAGGAATGGGAAGGATTGTGCCCTTTGCCCCATTAATCTCTTTCCTAGGAATTAACAAGATGTTAATTCTAGCATTATTTAAAATAACAAGATTTCGATAGCAACCAAAATGTCTAACATTAGAACACAATTTTAAGTAAATTGTGGATCATCGATTTGATGATGTTGCCATTAAAAACAATAATTATGGCGATTGTGTAAATGTGACAAAGAACAGAAAGCAAAATACAAATTGTGTATGTACAATGGCTAAGATTTTGTAAAAATAATTATGCATGTTTGTTTAAAAGGACGAGATGGCAATGGAAACAATTGCATCAGGGGACTAGAATCATGGGTATTTTTAATTGGTTTTGAATATTTTTGCAAAGAGAAAGCCAAGAATTAGGCCATTAACCATAACTCTTGAACAAGTAGGCACTCCTCAGCTCCAGAACACAAGCCTACAGCAGAAGACCAGAAGGAGTGAGTCCAAGGTTGACAGGAGCCAAAGGTGAAATGTTCCTATATTGAAAAGAGAAATTAAATGTGTAATCCAAAATTTAAAAAGAGAATGACATATTTGAGGAAAAAATATTTACATCAAAACAAATAAATGAAGATTTAATATTTATCCCACAGAAAGTACATCTTATCAAAAAAATATATCAAGGTACCAATAGGTAAGTGGGCAGAGACTATGAACAGAAAGTTTACACAACAATTTTCCTACCAAAATGAAAATACCCCAATTTCCTATTCTGATTATGAAAACAATACACACTGAGGCAAGGTTTCTCAGCCTCAGTGCTGTTGACATTTTGAGTCTCATAATTCTTTGCTGTGGGGCACTGTTGTGTGCGTGGTAAAATGTAAAATCTACCTTCTAGATACACACAAAACACCCTCCCCCTGAGGTGTGACAAACAAAAATATTTCCAGAACTTGCCAAATGTCCCCTGGAAAATAAAATCACTCCCAATTGAGAATTTGACACTAAAGAGACAGACACATATAAAGTTGTTCTTCCTCCTTAATAATTAACAACTTGTAACATTAAAATGAAATGTTCATAAATCTAGTTGGCAAAAAAAAAGTTATTTAAAATTATAACACCTAAATGCCAGCGATGTCATAATACATAGTAAAATCGATAGGTACATTCACTACTGGTGACATAAGAGACTTTATACAACTCGTTTATAGCAGTGCTTACCAGAAACTGGAAGGTGGATTGTGCCCTTTGCCCCATTAATCTCTTTCCTAGGAATTAACAAGATGTTAACACTAGCATTATTTATTTTATTTTATTTTATTTTATTTTGAGACAGAGCCTCAAGCTGTCACCCTGGATAGAGTGCTGTTGCATCACAGCTCACAGCAAACTCCAATTCCTGGAGCGAGTCTCCTGCCTCTGCCTCCCAAGTAGCTGGGACTACAGGTGCCTGCCACAATGTCCGGCCATTTTTTTTGTTTGTTTGTTTGCAGCCGTCATTGTTGTTTGGCGGGCCTGGGCTGGATTCAAATCCACCAGCTCAGGTGTATGTGGCTGGCGCCTTAGCCCATTGAGCCACAGGGGCCAAGCCAATACTAGCATAGCAAGATTGTGGCGCGGTGCCTGAGGCTCACCGGGTTAAGGCGCCAGCCACGTACACCTGAGCTGGCGGATTCGAATCCAGCCCAGGCCTGCCAATTAACAATGACGGCTGCAACCAAAAAATAGCCGGGCGTTGTGGCAGGTGCCTGTAGTCCCAGCTACTTGGGAGGCGGAGGCAGGAGAATCGCTTGAGCCCAGGAATTGGAAGTTGCTGTGAGCTGTGATGCCACAGCCCCCTATCCAGGATGACAGCTTGAGGCTCTGTCTCAAAAAAAAAAAAAAAAATTAAAATAGTAAGATTTTGATAGTAACCAAAATGTCTAACATTAGAACACAATTTTAAGTAAACTATGGATCATCGATTTGATGATGTAGCCATTAAAAACAATAATTATGGCGACTGTGTAAATGTGACAAAGTTATAACAGAAAGCAAAATACAAATTCTGTATGTACTATGGCTCAGATTTTGTAAAAATAAGTATGCATGTTTGTTTAGAAGGACGAGATGGCAATGGAAACAGTTGCATCAGGGGACTAGAATTATGGGTATTTTTAGTTGTTTTGAATATTTTTAATGTTATTATACTTATCTTTTGTATTTAAAAAAAGGACAGAAGAAAATTGTCAAATAGAGAGTTGAGGAAACACCAGAAGAAATCAAGTATGAGTGTAGACAGGATATCCGTGAGTTAGAATTTGGGGGTCAGGTGTGGTAGGAGACTTTATAATCTATGTTCCAAACAGGGACTTTTTTGAGAGTGAAAGGCGGCATGAGTAAATTTTATACCAGGCCAAGCATGAACCAGGGTAGTCCCAGTAAATATCTGGTCACCCTAGACTTAGAGGAACCCAGGAAGGTGACCTGGAGCTCTTATGAAAACTCAAGAGCCATCACAAAGTTCAGGACCAAGCAGAGGGGAGTGGATTCTTAGAACCAAAACACCAATTCCTGCAACTGAGAATCCTATAACTAAAATATTCTCCAGATATTCAGCTGGCACAGGAATATGCCTTATTGTTTAGAGAATAAAATGACAGAAAATTATAAGAGCAAAGGCCATATTCCCAGTACTAGGGCTAATATTAGCAGAAATGATTCATAACAAGTATTTATTAGCCAAGTACAGTTTGTTCCAGACACCAAGGATATAGCCGTGACAAGACAGACTGTGTCCCTGATTTCATGGATCTTACATTTAGTTGGAGTCAGACTGGAAAACAGGCAAACATGCTAATCGTATGATGTGAAAAGTGCTTCAAAGAAAATGAAATGGTGAGATGCTGAAGTGTCTAAGGGATGGTGAGGAGGACAGTGAGGAGAGAAGGCCTTCCTCAGACATTTCCGATCAAAGATGAATCAGAGAGAAGATCTGGGGAAAGGGGCTCTCTGCAGAGCCTTGAGGTCAGAACTATGCTGGGTTGGTGAGGGAAAGAGGAGGGTGCTCAGTTAGAAAGGCAGCTGGGAAAGTGCTGCTGGAAGCAGGAACTGGATGGAAATGGGGTGGAAATTAAACCAATCGATATCCTAGCTGGGGGACGTCTCTGAAGCTAAATTCAAAATAAGGAGCAAAGGCACCTCTCTGGCTGTTGGAGAGTTTAAATGAGAATGCAGATAAAAGAACAAAGCACTATTACATTTTGTTTGTTTTGTTTTGCACTGGGGGCAGAACTGTATTTGTTCCTTTGCTTAATGTAGAGAGCCTGGCCTTTCCTTATAATAGATGCATTATAAGCAAACATGAAAACGAGGCATTTTTTTTCCAGTTATTTATGGAATCTTTGAGCACAACTATTTCACGGGCTTGGCTTTTCATGACAACTGGTCAGGTCTCTTTCCTTTGGTAAGAATGGGAGGATCCAATCTGAGCTAGGAAATGTACATCAGAGTTCTTAAAATGCAGTACTCCTGCTACTCCCACCATCGCGCTTCAATTGGGGATAAACAGAGATTTGAGCTGGGCCTTTAAAAAAATGAATCTCTTAGATTCATCTGTAACTATTCTGGAGTTACAAAACAGAAGTTGTTATAGTACTTCAGTGGTGGTTTAAACATTCCCTCTCAGTCTCAGGACATCACAGATTTAGTTAGTAGACTCTGTCTTCATGAGCACATCTCAGATCTTGGTAAATTATTATAGATTCCAAGCTGGCAGTCAGGCAACGTGATGATTGAACACTTATTATGTGTCAGGCACTGTCTTTGTCACTGAGGATGAAATAGGGAAGACAATAATGGTACCTGCTTCTTTACCAAACTCAACAATCCAAAGGGTAATTTGATAAAACTGTAGTGGCTGGATGAGGTGGCGCACGCCTTTAATCCTAGCACTCTGGGAGGCGGAGGTAGATGGACTGCCTGAGATCACAGGTTCAAGACCAGCCTGAGGCAGAGGGAGTCCCCATCTCTAAAAATAACGGGGCGTTGTTGCTGGTGCCTGAAGTCCCAGCTACTTGGGAGGCTGAGGCAAGAGAATTGCTTGAGTCCAAGAGTTTGAGGTTGCTGTAAACTATGATGCAATGGCACTCTACCGAGGGTGACAAAGTGAGACTTTGTCTTAAAAGAAAAGAAAATTATAGTGAATGAGATTTGAATAGATCCCCTATCTCTTGCCTTCTCAGCCAGGGTTGAGAATGAGGTGCATACAGTAGAAATGTGTGACGTGAGCTTGGGGCAGTTGTGTGGGTATGTGCCCAGAGACTCATACCTTCTGTCCCAGATGCAGTGGCACCACTGCTTAAAACAAAACAAAGCAAACAATTCAAACCTTTGCTTTGATGGCATTTTTTAGTTGTTTTTGCTGGTTGTTTTTCCAAATTGGGCTTGCTAGTGATAACCTTTCTAACTTGAAGTATCAGTCAGGATTGTATTCAGCTACAAGTTATAGACAAGCCATCACGTGAAAGTGTGAATAAATCATGGTTTATTTTTCTCAAATAGCAGATTCAGAAGTGGTGAGATCAGGCTAGAGCAAGGAGGCACCAAGCTCCTCTTTTCTGCCCAGCCATTCTCAGTCCTTGGTTTTCACCCTCAAGGCAGCAAGAGGGCTGCTGACCTCTGGGCATCATTCTGTTGAGGGAGGGTAACATTTAAGCTCTGCCTCTCCCTCCCCTGTAACTCACACCCTTCTGCTTACATCTCATTGGTGAGAATCCTGTCACACATCTACCCTTAGCTGTATGGCAAGCTGGGTTTTTGAGCAATTCTGTTCCCTGTCTCTCCAGGGGAAGGCAGGGAGAGACAGTTTGGAATGAACGCTGAGTGAGCTACCTATGGTGTTTCTCACATTTGAGGTCTCTTTTTTTTTTTAGACAGAGTCTCTGTTGCCCTGGGTAGAGTGCCGTGGCATCATCACAGCTTACAGCAACCTCAGTCTCTTGGGTTCAGGCAATCATCTTGCCTCAACTTCCCTAGTAGCTGGGAGTATAGGCACCTGCCACAACACCTGGTTAGTTTTTCTATTTTTAATATAGACAGGGTCTCACTCTTGCTCAGACTGGTCTTGCTTTGAACTCCTGAGCTCAAGCGATCCACCGGCCTCAGCTTCCCAGAGTGCTAGGGTTGTAGGCACGAGCCACCACATCTCACTAAAATGGTAGTCTTGAAAGCCAAGGAACAGGTAACAGCCTTCTAATCCTGCAACCCCAGAAAGGGCCTTGAGGCCATGGCTACTGTCGCTAAACACCTGTTAATGACAAAGGTGCTTATGGCCACAGAACTTTAGCTCTAAGCATGAAAGTGAAGATTTCTCCAGAATCAGATGGTTACATGATTCAACATAAAGACTTGTGGTTTGGTAATTCCTCCCCTTGCCCCACAGAGTGAGGGGAAGGACCTGGGGCCAATTTCCCTGGGAATGGTGGGAGATGTGGGCATAGATCCTCCCGTTGCTTGGGAAGAGTCCTGCCCCTCTGTTGGAAGTGGGATCCCTGAATGCTGGGCCCTATGGGGGGTGGGCCCTATGCATGTGATGTTCAAGAGCTGGAGACCTACAGACAGTGAGTGTACAGCTGCATTTGAGGGATAAGCTTTGAACATCACTCTCTTATTTAAGTGTGGGTGAGAACGAAAAGGTCACCCTGCCAATAAATGACTGCACATTCTGTTGAGCAGGAAACACACAACTATTTTCACCCTTTGGAAACTGTGATTAGAAGATGTAAGGAGAAGGTCAAGACTCCAAAGTAGGGCTGGCATGGAGGAAGACCAACCCTTGCTCAGAATGCAAGGACAGGCCCTGCCAGAGCCTCGGGCCAGAGCCCAGCTAAAACACACCAGTCTGTCCTTGGTCTTTGTCCCAAATCGGGCTCCTTGAGGGTGAGGGAACTGCCTGGGGATTCCCCATCATTCAAGAGCCATCTGAGTGACCCCCATCCTCGGCCCCTCCAGGAGGGGATTTCCCAGAATGTTCCCACACCCCCAGGAAGCTTATCCTTAGCCACCCCCAGGCTTGTGGCTCCTGATAGAGGCAACAGCAGGTGACTCCACAGGTGAAGGTGAATTGTGAGTGTGAACACATGGATTTGCATGAGGTGGGAAAAGTGGGAAGATGAAATCAAAAGGCCAATAGCGCTGAGGTCTCTCAGGGGATAATTATCAAATATCATAAAGTTGAAACCAACTTCAAAGGCAAGAGAGGACAGAGGGCACCGACTCTGATGCCAGACTGCCTCAACTCCAGTACTGATGCTGCAACTTACAAGCTGGGTGACCTTGAACGGAGTTACTTAACTTCTTTGTATCTCTGCATTTCCTCTTCTATAAAACGAGGCTAATAATGTCATCTGCCATACAAGGCTATTGGAAAGGTTAAATATAATGAAACTGTGAAATACCTAAGAGAGTGATTGGCACATGGTAATATTCAATAAATGTTAGTCATTATTAAGTCAAGGTAGGCTATTCTTTAAAAAAATTGGTTTTCAACTGGGTGCAGTGGTTCATACCTATAAGCCCAGCACTCTGGGAGGCTGAGTGGGAGGATTGCTTGAGCTCAAGAGTTCAAGCGAGACCAGCCTAAGCAAGAGCGAGACCCTGTCTCAACTAAAAATAGGAAAAAACAGGCAGGTGTTTTGTCAGATGCTTGTAGTCCCAGCTACTCGTGAGGCTGAGGCAGGAGGACTGCTTGAGCCCAGGAGTTTGAGGCTGCTGTGAGCTATGATGAGACCACAGCACTCAGCCTGGGCAACAGAGTGAGACTGTTTCAAAAGAAATTTTTTTTGGTTTTCACTTATCTTTCTCATATTAATTGAGTGCTACATCACTCTGTTCCCAACACACACACCTCTTCTCAACAGGAGGGGAATAGCTTTAGTTTGCTAATATGTTCAATATGGATTCTGAAATATCTGAAAGTTAGAGGGGACTTTGAAATCTTCTAATCTTGTAGTTTCCAACAATAGTTTGTTAGATCCCCTAGGGAGACTTTAACCACCCAATGCCTAGGCTGCACCCCAGTCTTATGAACTCAAAATATTGGACATCAGTATTGTTAAGCTCCCCAGCGATGCCAATGTATTGGCTAAGGTCGAAAATCATTATTTGAGTCCAGTCTTCCTATTTTAAAGTGAGGCAAGTGGAACTCACCAGGGAAAGTGAGTCACCGAAAGCCACTCAGCCGGGACCAGGACCCAAGCTTTCTGTCCCCACCTACCAATGGTGGAGCCCAGCATTGTCATATGCTCAGGACCTGGTCTGGGCTCTAGAGGAAGGTCTGGTCTCTGGTCTGCCCTCTGCAGAGTAGCTGACTCCTCTCAACTCAGAGCAGGAGGCAGAGGTCAGCTCTGCAACTGGAAGATTGTGACTTCTTATATGGTGTTGTATGACAGGGTCACCACAACAAAGACCCAGCTTTCTCTTGGTTAGCCAAGGACTGCTTAGTGCTGTCTGGAGACCTCCACCCGCTCAAGTCTCCACTGTCTCGGGAGAAGCAGCTCGGTGTGACAGAAGGATCACAGGGCCCTGAGCTAAGCCCTGTTCTGGCCCTGCCTGGCTATATGTCTTTGCATCAATCCCTCAAAGTTTCCGAGTTTCTGAGAAAGCAAGTGTCTTGAGGTAGATCCAGTAACAAAGCTGCCACCAGCCTGTGGTCATTTGGGGGTATGTGGAGTAGGTTGTCCCAAGGTCTCAGTTGGCTTCATCTGGAGAGTGGGGATAATGGGAGCGCCTGGCCTTCTGTATCCTCAGAAGGTTATCATGAGGAGCATGGTGGACCTAAATGAACCTGAAAAGTAGAAAGCAGATGACCTGAATGCCCAAATGCAGCCTCCCCTTCCCCACGGTGGCAGCAGACTTGCGTGGCAAAGCTGAAATTTCCTTCCCCCTCGCTGAGTTTTAGGTTTCCATCCCCCATGGGGAAGTTAGGGGATGTGACTGTTGTACCTCTGGATAAACAGCTGTCCCCGTGGCTGCCTTCAGCAGCTGTCCCTTCCATTGTGTGAGTTGGCATCACTGCTCAGGGAGGACCAGAGTGGACTGTGTAACAGCCGGCAGGGGTGTGCAGGGACGAGCCCAGATCAGCCACTTCCTCCTGCAGGGGAAGTTAAACCCTTTCTTCAAAGCCTCAGGCTGGCTGCAGGGCCCTGAGCTGGCAGCACAGGCTACTAGGGGGCCTAGCCGGAAGTAATTTTGCTTCCCAGCTTAAAGAGGAGTTTCTTGTCACAGGTGATTGTTTTCTGGTTAGACACAGCAAGCAGCAGCTAGAAACTTCTCCTAGAGCTCTGGGACTTGCAGGCCAGGGAGGAGGAGGCAGCTAAGAAAGCTAAAGAGAGCTCAGCAGAGCCTGCTTAGGGAGGAAGGACCCACTGTCACTTCCCGAAAGTTGGGCCTGCCTCTAGGTGGGGGGAGGTCAGAGGGCCCAGCCCCTCCCTTCTACCTCGGGGTTTGCCCAGGCACTTCAGAGCACAGAATTTACAGTAACTGTTGTCACCAGTGGAAACTCTCAGAGGGGGCGAGGAAAAGGGCCAGAGGAAGGGGCCAGCTCCCGGCCCTCAGTTCCCGTCTTACCAACACCCCCTAGTCTCGTGGTGTTGCTTTATCTTACCTTTCGGTAAAGGGGGGATGCCCTCCTTTTGGGATGTACCAGGAAACAACCAACTGGTAAAATGAATGAGCCGGCCACATCTTGCAGAAGTCCGGGCTCTGACTCCACTTGGTACCCCCCACCTCATTTAGAGATGGGGGTTCCCTCTGTACTGACCTAGGCACATTTTCTGGCTCAGAGTCACATACAGGAAATGCCAGGCTGAGGCTCAGCATGCTCAAATCTGTCCTTCGCAAGTGGATTAAAGCTGGCTTGATGGGCTAGACCACAGCCCCGTGAGTCTCTGCTACTTTAAAAAGAAGCCTCCGGGGTGTAGGTTTAAGATGATTGGCAGTGAGACTATCAGATCCCATCTGGCTCCCTCATTAGCCTGCAGCTGATGCTCCCGATGGATTATGTAGGGCAAATTTTAAATGTCAAGTTAACTTACATCTGCTTACACCCACCATATTTTTTAATCAACTTCTTGTGAGCAATTGATGCCATCAGTCAGTCAACAAACATTTAAGTTTATACCAGTGGTTCTCAACCTTCCTAATGCTGTGACCCTTTAATACAGTTCCTCATGTTGTGGTGACCCCCAACCATAAAATTATTTCTGTTGCTACTTCATAACTGAAATTTTGCTATGTTATGAATCGTAATGTAAATAGCTGACATGCAGGATGTATTTAGGCGACCCCCAAAGGGGTTGTGAACCACAGGTTGAGAACCACTGGTTTATACTATATGCCAGGCATTGAGCTAGACACTTAACAAATAATAATAAGTGCTTGAATCATTAAAATAAATTTAATATCATGTTTAGCGTTTTCAAACTTGTCTGATCATTAGAATGACCTGGGATACTTATTAAAAATTCAGCTTCTCACAGATTTCATCCCCGCCATCCTAAACCCATACTGAGTTCAAATCTCTAGATTTTAGGAAATGCCTGAAATTATATTTTTAATAAGCTTTCAAATTAATTCTAATGATATGGCAAGTTTGGGAAAGGTTGACCCAAACCACATAGAACTAGAAATACAAGACCTGGACCTCAAATATTAGGTTGCTTTTTGAACAGCTATATAAGTTATTTGCATCTCCAGTGCCATCTGACTTTCTTTGGTGGGCACCAGTGCTTAGCAGAGATGGTATCTTGGATTGAATCAAGGAATGTGAATCTGAAAAGTCACATCAGGGGCAGCACCTGTGGCTCAGTGATTAGGGCACTGTCCCCATATACCGAGGGTGGTGAGTTCAAACCTGGCCCCGGCCAAACTGCAACAAAAAATAGCCGGGCATTGTCAAGGGTGCCTGTGGTCCCAGCTACTCGGGAGGCTGAGGCAAGAGAGTTGGAGATTGCTGTGAGCTGTGTGACACCACAGAACTCTACCAAGGGTGAGACTCTGTTTCTATAAAAAATGAATAAATAAAGTCACATCAGAATTGCAATTCTCCAGGGCTTCCTAAAGATGGGATTTTTTTTTTTTAACTTTATTTTTTATATAAAGAGCCAGTATGGTTTCTTTCAGTGAGTCAGTGCCTTGGATAATCCATTCAAGGAAGACCACTCGGTCCAACTTAATGAAACCAATGCCCTTGGTGTGCTGATGGAAACACTGGTGGCACATATTGAGATCATATTTCCGGATCAGACCTTGCCCATTGGAACAGATGGGACAAGAGCGAGAACCCTGGCGCATTTTCTCAGGGGGGCTCCAGCAGAGCTGCTGGTGACCCGTCGTGCTTTCGGGAGTGCAAACATGCAAAAGGAAGGAGCCCAAGATGGGCCTGTTTTTCAGTAAATGCTAATTCCCAGAGTGTAAGTGTTGATTAATTAAAAATGTGATCAGCCATCAGCGCTCCTTACCCTGGGTTTTCCTGATTAGCATGTATTTAGCATGACAGTTTCCCACAAGCAACAGGGAAAAGGTGTTTCTGGGCTCAGAGTGTATAACAGCTGCCTGCGGATGGGTAGAGTGGCCTAGAGCAGAACACCGTGGCAGACTTTGATTGTGTACTATGTATAAAGACTGCTAAGTGAAGCCAGGGGGCATTCACATTTGCAGCCAATGTCTCTGATGCCTTTCTCCATGGCTGTGCAGGTGAGATCCAACCAGGCCCCTCCCTGCCCTGCCGACCTTGCGGCCTTCCTGACATCCATCTCCCATGTCCACTCCTCCTTCCCACAGGAGAGCGAAGACCTGGAGAAACAGAATGCGGCTCTGCGCAAGGAGATCAAGCAGCTCACGGAGGAGATGAAGTACTTCACCTCGGTGCTCAGCAGCCATGAGCCCCTGTGCTCCGTGCTGGCTGCCAGCACGCCGTCGCCCCCCGAGGTGGTCTACAGTGCCCATGCCTTCCACCAGCCTCACGTCAGCTCCCCGCGCTTCCAGCCCTGACTTCAGACGAGGGCGGAACACAGGCCTCGGGTGGGGCGCACAGACTGGCTGGGTGGCCCCAGTTCTTCAGCGCCCTCTGTCCATACGGACACCCAGAGACAGAGGCCTGGACAAGGAATAAGTGTGAAGACTGTCATGGGCACGGGGCCTCCCAGCAGAGTGGCAGCTGGTCGGCATGTGCTGGGCCCCCACGGGTTGGGGGCCCAATTCAGAGGAGGATCAAGCAGGATTGCCCACATCCCATGGTGCAGAGAGGGAAGGGGGGCGGGGAAGGGCTATTTTTCTAAATAAATATTTTAACAGAAACCAGTCTGGCAAGACGGGTTCCCTCTTTCACACTGTCCCTTGAAATTCAAAATTCTGTGAGTTTGGGACCTTCTGCGGTCTCTTGGCCTCAAGTACCCTCAAAGAGCTCTGGAGACCCCGGCAATAACTCCTCTTTCCTGTGGGGTGTTATTCTACTTGGGATGCTTTGTTCAAAGCAGCTTCAGTCCTCCCCACCAGGCATCTTCGTGATTGTCCTCCCCAAGTCCCCCCATTGTGACCTCCCACCTTCCATTCCTTGCGCCCCTTGTTTCCTAGATAGCGGGCAAGTTGGTCCCTGGTCCAGGAGGAGGCCCAGTGAAAGGCAGCCTTGGTGATGGCTGAGTCAGGGTGATCCTCTGGTCTCCACTCACACAGCCACACTCCGGCGAGCAGCTCTGTGCCAACGGCCAAGTCTGCACGACGCAGTGCACCAGGCCCCGTGCCAGACGTTTCAGCAGCACCAAGGCAGCTCCTCACACAGAGGGCAGTGTTCTACTAATTCTCTCAGGGGGCAACACACAGCTTGGGTACACGGAGACCTCCTGCCAAGAGCGTTCTGGGTATTCTGCTGAAGGCCCCAACTCCATTAAAAGCAGTGATAGAGGGCAGCACCTGTGGTTCAGCGAGTAGGGCGCCGGCCCCATGTACCCAGGGTGGCGGGTTCAAACCCGACCCCCGGCCCAACCGCAAAAAAACAAAAGCAGTGATAGAGTACACAACCTGGTCTGTCACTAGGAGGCTCCACAAGCAGCCATTTGGGCCCTTTGAGGGCAACAAGTGGCTCAGGTAACATGGGAGTGTCTTTGGTTTGGCAGAGCCTGAAGTCAGCCTGCTGCAACTCCCCTGCTCCTCAGAGACCCGATGACCCAATGCCTGCTGGCCTGTGTGCCACAGCTTGCCCCACCACTGCCCAAGAGAAAAAGGTGGGTGCACCCACAGAGGGCCACACACAGCCTCTGCTCAGCCAGCTGGGGACAAAAGCAAGAAGGAACACTGTGCCAGGTCCCGGAGCCTGCAGCCACCCTCAGTCTCCTCCCTTGGTCCTTTAGGACAGCGCCTGCCTGCTGGCCTGGTGGCAGCCCTTGCGGGTGATAGGCAAGGGAGGAGCAAGCCGGTTTCCCTGCATCAGCAGCTCCGCTGGACTGAAGCCAGGTTGTATCCCTGGATCTCCCCCCATGTGCCTCTCCTGCCTCTCTGGGCTGAGGTCACTTGGGTTGTGGGGATTATTAAACCCCACAGAGGCCCGGAAGGGCTTCATCCTGACGTGCTCGTCTGACTTTCTTTCATGACAGGAGTCCAACCCGAAGGCCTCTGAGGGCACAGTGTAGTCACTGGGGGTCCCACCAGCGAAGCTGTTGCCCATGGATGTCCAAGGTGTGGGTGCTGGGCTGAGCCCCATAACTCAGAGCTTGAGGAGACAGCCTAGAGGGCTGGCATTTCTCCCAGGGCAGAATCTGGCATTTTAACCTTTGGTCTCCCAACAAAACATGGCAAATAGGGCTCCTCTCCCCGTGCAGAGATTCAATATGGACTGGCCAGGTGTATAGGCAGGAGGTCCTCTCTCATCAATTTCCTCTGGGACCTGGTTTGTGGTAGCTCATGTTCTGTCTACCTCGTGCCCACCTGTCTGTTAACGAGCAGAGCAAAACAAGTCACTTCAGATATTGCATGCATTGAATAGAATCATTAATCTTAAAGTGCAGAACTTTGGTTGCTCCCTCCTATAATGGTGGGTCCCTCCTATAATCCAAGCACTTTGGGAAGCCAAGGCAGGAGGATTACTTGGGATTACTTAAGGATTATTTAAGGCTGGGAGTTAAAGACAAGCCTGGGCAACATGGCATAACATTGTCTCTACAAAAAAAGATTTTTTCTGAAACAGAGACTTACTCGGTCTCCCAAGCTAGAGGGCAGTGGCATCATCCTTGCTCACTACAACCTCAAAATCATGGGTTCAAGTGATCCTCTGGCCTCAGGCCCCTGAGTAGCTAGGACTATAAGTGTGCATCACCTTGAATGACTAATTTTTCCTGTTTGGGGTATAGATGAGGACTCACTGGTGCTTAGGCTGGTCTTGAACTACTGGAGTCAAGCAATCCTCCTGCCTTGACCTCTCAGAGTGCTAGGATTACAGGCGTGAACCACAAAATTTTTTTTAAAACTTAGCCAAGTGTGGTGGTATACTTGTAATCCCAGCTCCTGGAGAGGGTAAGGTGGAAGGATTGCTTGAGCCCAGAAGTTGGAAGGTACAGTGAGCTATGATTGTACCACTGGACCCAGTCTGGGTGACACAGCAAAAACCCATCTTTTAAAAAACAATAAACAGGCTCGGCGCCTGTGGCTCAAGTGGCTAAGGTGCCAGCCACGTACACCTGAGCTGGCAGGTTCAAATCCAGCCCAGGCCCACCAAACAACAATGATGGCTGCAACCAAAAAATAGTCGGGCATTGTGGCGGGCACCTGTAGTCCCAGCTACTTGGGAGGCAGAGGCAAGAGACTCGCTTGAGCCCAGGAGTTGGAGGTTGCTGTGAGCTGTGATGCTACTGCACTCTACACAGGGTGATAGCTTGAGGCTCTGTCTCAAAAAAAAAAAAATAGGGGCACTACCTGTGGCTTATCAAGTAGGGCACCGGCCCCATATACCGAAGGTGGCGGGTTCAAACCCAGCCTTGGCCAAACTGCAAAACAGAAAAAAGATAGCTGGACATTGTGGTGGGCGCCTGTAGTCTCAGCTACTCAGGAGGTTGAGGCAAGAGAATCGCCTAAAACCAGGAGC
>CAUYON010159023.1:0-21953 GCA_963573935.1 Arctocebus calabarensis | reverse complement strand
TAGCTGGGACTACAGGTGCCCGCCACAACGCCCGGCCATTTTTTGGTTGCAGCCGTCATTGTTGTTTGGTGGGCCCGGGCTGGATTCGAACCCGCCAGCTCAGGTGTACGTGGCTGGCGCCTTAGCCCGTTGAGCCACAGGCACCGAGCCCACACCTAACTCTTATCGGCATAGAGTTTTGCACCCTAAGTAAAAGAGTTAAAGATAACTGATTAGATGGCCCCCTATCCTCCTGGCTGAAGAGTTCTGCTTTCTTTTCTGTTAGAAAGATTTGACTACCATCATCTTTTTACTTTGACAAACAAAAGCAATTTTCCTGAGAAGTTTGAGTAACAAAGAAAAGAGGCAAATTATCCAGAAACTGATGGGCATTCGGTGAAGAGCAACAAATATGACTTATAAGTCTGAAGAGGCTGCCTTCAGAGGGAAGACGAAAGAGACAAGTCTCCAGCATGACCCCCAGGCTCTGTCTAACAGGGACTGGCTCATTGGCCACAAGTACTTGAAGGGTATAAATAGCAGGGACAGAGAGAAATTATTTAGTATCCAAGGGGACGGCAGAAGGAGTGATGGAAATGAAAGTCAAACAAAGATGATTTAGGCAGCTGAGCGAGTCACATGCCCTAATGAAGAGATCTATTATAGGCTGTATGGCACCAACCCTCAGGAAGGGTGGGAGCCCCATCACTTGCACCACTTACAACTGGAAAAGGCACTAAAACATGGATCAGCCTACTGAAGAGAGAAAAAACCACCACATGACCTTCGAGAAGCAGTGGGTGTCTTAACAGGTCTTTTCCAGGGCAGATTACTGTGATGTAGGTTGTATGCATGGGGACCTGAGTTGCTAGAATAATTTTCCCATCATTTGTTCTTCTTTACTATTGCTACAGGGCTTCAGTGAAGAAATGATAACAGGTAATGGAAAGCCGTTTTTGTGGGGTAAACAGAAGGCCACAGTGGCCTGATGCTTTAGTGTGAAGGCAAAACTGACTGCACTAAATTACACATTGAGTTGTCGGTGTAAATGAAAATATACACACACCAGTTGAGACCCCAAACAACATACATATGTTGACTGAGACCCAAGACAAAAATGGAGGAGCTTTGCTACATTTGGATGGAGGCTGCATGAAAGAATATTTAAGCAGTTTATGCTCTCATTTAGAAAAATAAATGTCCAAATACTTGAGGTTTATCTTTTTAAAAAAAAATCAGAAAAAATTATTTGGCTTTAAAACTATCAAGAAACATTTATTGTATGGGAACTGTAGGGTCTGCAAACTTTGAATGTGTTTACATTGTATTTCTGTTCACAGCTGCAGTTGTAATTAGCAACTGACACATTCTGAAACCCGGGGTGGCCCAGAAGGGCACCTGTGGGCACAAGGCTGTGCCAACCTGGGGCAACAACTGCAACTGAAAGGGCTGGGCACAGTTGGTCAGGTGGAAACTGGGGCAGGCCAAGAAGAGCTGGTGTTGTGATTGCTAGAAGGAGTACAGCTGTGACCATCTCAACCCCTCTCAGTCATAGGATAACACAGAAGAAAGGGACAAAAAAGGTAAGAGGGTGGCAGGAGGGAGATAACAGTGTAAAAGCAAACAAAAGAATCCAGAGTGGGGGGAAAACCCACAGATGCAAGCTCTTTGCAGGTGGAGGATGTCACAGTTCCTGATCATATTGTATGTGGTTGAGCCTAAGTTAAACTTGGCGTTCTAGAAGACTAAAGCTCCTACAAACAAATTCAGGGTTTGACCTACACGTGACAGATATAGGTCAACCCTCATCCTGCTGCTCTCGGCAGCTGTAGCCAATGGGAGACACAGCGGCCCAGCACACTGGTTTAAGCTGCTACTAATAGAGGGAAATCACCCTACCCCATTTCCTGCCTCTGGGCTGTCCTCACTTGTCTGTTTATGGACAATTTAGGTGCAGGCTGAGCTGCGGGCTTGATGTAACTGCAGGCAGACTGATCAGTGGAATCTGTTGCAGGCATATATATTCCCATCTCATCTAGGCGAAAGATCTGTTTTGAAGCCTTTAAAGCAAAGAGTGTAAAATATAATCCTCTCTCATGAGAAGAAGTGCTATCCTAGAGCGGCGTCTGTGGCTCAGTGAGTGGGGTGCCGGTCCAATTATACCAAGGGTGGAGGGTTCAAGCCTGCCCCAGCCAAACTGCAACCAAAACAAACAAACAAACAAACAAAAAAACGTAAAAGATTAAGTGCTATCCTAAATTCATAGAACCAGAGGAGACTTACAAATCCTTCACTCCAAAACTTAGAGATGTTAGTGAGAGGGAAATCCAGGATAGAGGCCTGTCTTCAGGAAGGATATAGCAGAAGTGGCTTATCTAAGGTTACTCAGGCGATGATTAAGGCAGAAAGAGAATCGAGGGAGTGGGCTGAGAATAAATGGGGGAAATTGTGACATTAAATATGAAGCAAGAACATCATTACTGAATCACATTGGATTAAATATCTATTGGAGAAGCCAGTAGATGAACTAATACATGCCCACACAAGAGAGAAACTCCATTTAATTCAAGTTGCTGTGTGTCTGGGGTGGGGGAGGCGATAGGGAGGAGAAGGGAGCAGCAAGGGGGATGGATGGGTGCTCTCACATAAGGGACACAAGGTAAGAGTACATGACACACCTCCTGGGCGAGGCACACACTACAACAGGGACCCTCATATTAACCTGAACTTTTCAAAAATCTACTGGGAATCCCAAGGACACACATTCCTTGTCCTACAAGTTCAAACTAGTGTTAAAAGTGAGTTCAGAAAGTTTCCTGTGCTTATGTTTTTTAAAAAAAATGTCCAACCCATTCTCCTCAAGGACTCTTAAACTGAGTCTGATCATCAGGCCTGAACACTACCAACTAGGGCCAGCCGGCAAGGACTTACTGAGTTGAATTAGAGGTTGAATTAGAGAACAAGCAGTAAAATGCTAAATGTTCTGTTGTAACCACATAACTTTCGATGGGATTTTATTCTTTGTGTCTTTTTTTTCCTGAATTCCAGACCAATGGGGCTACACTAGAAGCCCCAAAGCAGAGAATTCCATAACTCAGAATCTTTGATTTGGATAATTTTCTTTGCATCACCTTAAGAGAGCAAATAAATCCCCCAAACTACCTTTTCTACTATTCAAGCTGCTGGAGGATATTCTTAACTGGAAGTTGGCCATGTTCTGAAATAACAGGTTACTTCATGTTCTTTGTGTTTAAACAAATATAATTAGGGATGTTTAAAAAATATAGAAAATATTGAAAAGAAAATTAAAATCACCTATAAACTTACCACCCAGTGACAACCACATAAACATTTTTATGTTTCCTTCTTGTTTCTGCAGACATGTATACCACCTTCTAAAATTTGTTACATTTTAAAGGGTTTTCCTGTATTGCCAAATTGCCCTCAGAAAGGTTAAATCAGTTTACCATCCACTTTCCAACTTTAAATTTGGGAGTTGAAAATGGTTCACTGCAAGTCTTTATTTTCTTGTATCTTCCTCACTCCCAACATTGACCATTTCTCTCCTATGATTATAGCCAATTATAGTGGACATGTTCTTGACTCCTCAACAATGTCATTTTTGGAATTGACCCCAACCTTATTATATTTAGTCTTTTTAGCCAGAAACTTGACATTCTCTCTCATGTATACTTATCTTCAAGTCTTTCTTTTTAGCTTTAAGAAGAATTAGTCATTTTTTAAAAATAATAAACATATTTTATAAAGATCATTTCCAAGTACTTTATATGATTTTCTGACTTTTGTTAGATATCTTTGTTAGTCTTTCTCTGATATATTTTCTGGTATAAGAATAAGACATGTCTGTGTTAGAAAAAGTAGGAGAAATCAAGAAAAAATAGCATATGTGGGCGGCTCCTGTGGCTCAGCGAGTAGGGCGCCGGCCCCATATACCGAAGGTGGCGGGTTCAAGCCCAGCCTCGGCCGAACTGCAAAAACAAAAAAAAAAAAAAAAAAAAAAAGGGCGGCACCTGTGGCTCAATGGAGTAGGGCGCTGACCCATATGCCAGAGGTGGCGGGTTCAAACCCAGCCCTGGCCAAAAACTGTAAAAAAAAAAAAAAAAAAAAATAGCCAGGCGCTGTGGCGGACGTCTGTAGTCCCAGCTACTAGGGAGGCTGAGGCAAGAGAATCGCTTAACCCCAAGAGCTGGAGGTTGCTATGAGCAGTGTGACGTCATGGCACTCTACCCAGGGCGATAAAGTGAGACTCTGTCTCTACAAAAAAAAAAAAAAAGAAAAAATAGCATATATAATCCTAACAGCTATTACTCAGGTAGCAACACTTAATTTTTTTTATGTACCTACCCAAACACTTTTTATATTCTCATATACAGGGGTGGACATAAAGTTCATGTGCAATTTACTATGTTAAACTATATTAAATGGTACATGAACTTTATGCCCACTCTGTATGTATATTTTTGTAGGTTCCTTATATAAATGAGATATATTGTTTGGTGACTTCCTTCTTTCACCTACTCTATGAGAAACATCTATCAGTACATGCTCTTCTCACTCATTATCCTCCATTGCTGTACTTTAATTTATTTAACCACTCTATTCAGAACCTTTACTATTTCCAACTCTCCAGCATGAAATAGTGCTTTGATACATCTCTTTTATCTCCTTAACTCCAAATAGCTTTGGTTTGGAATATTTTTTTATTAAACATTAAATATATACAAAAGAATATTAATAAAATTAATGCTTAGGTATTAAAAACCCATTTAAAAATATATAACTATTATATACTCATAATAATTAAAAATAAAAATTTAAGCAAACAAACATCTGAACATAATGATCACTTAGGTACTTACTCTCCTGGCTAAGAAATAGAACATGTATACTTATTCTCCAGTCCCATCCTTCTTTCCTCAGTATTCCCTTTATTTATTTCAGTCTGTTTTACCACATGCACATATATGACTGAACATATATATTATAATTTTGCATGTTTTGAACTTCATAAATTAGAATTTTACTGCATGGATCTTTCTGTGAGTTGTTCCTGAGATTCAACCTTGTTGCTACAGATAACTACAATTTATCTACTTTTACTGCTGTATAATATTTAACTGCATAAATATATCATAAATTGTATTTTTATTTATTTTTTAATTTCAAATTAACATGAAAAATTTTTTTAAGTTACATTTCTCTCACTTCCAGGGTAAAGTTCCATTTGTAGAAGAGCCCCCCATCAGGGGTGTGTTATACACCCTCATGATGTGCACATTAGGCCAGCTCCTGCCTCACCCCCTCTGTCCTTCTGCCAACTGTCCTCTCTCCTCCCCTTCCCTCTCCTGTCTCCGTCTATCCCTGTACTAGACTATATTTGTGTTTTATTATTCATACAAGCATATAATTGTTTGTTTATTGGTTTCACATTAGTATTGAGTACATTGGATATTTATTTTTCCATTCTTGTGATACTTTACTAAGAAAAATGTGTTTTAACTCCATCTAGGTAAATGTAAAAGTTGTAAAATCTCCATCTTTTTTTTTTTTTTTTTGCAGTTTTTGGCCAGGGCTGGTTTTGAACCTGCCACCTCTGGCATATGGGGCCGGCACCCTACTCCTTTGAGCCACAGGTGCTGCCCAAGTCTCCATCTTTTTTAATGGCTAAATAGTATTTGATGGTATACATATGCCAGTTTATTGATGTATTCATAGGTTGACGGGCACTTAAGTTGCTTCTATGACTTGGCAGTTATGAATTGAGCCGCAATAAACATTCTGGTGCAAATGTCTTTGTGGTAAAATGATTTTTGTTCTTGTGGGTAGATACCTAGTAATGGGATTGCAGGGTCAAATGGGAGATCTACTTTTAGATCTTTGAGGATTCTCCATACTTCTCTCCAAAAAGGTTGTATTAGTTTGCAATCCCACCAGCAGTGTAGAAGTGTTCCCTTCTCTCCACATCCATGCCAGCATCTGGTGTTTGGGGACTTTGTGATGAGGGCTAATCTTGCTGGGGTTAGGTAAATATATCATAATTTTTAATCACTTCTACTGTTGATGAATAGTTTTTGCTATTACAACAAGTGCTACTATGAAAATCCTTGTATTTGTCACATGGTACATCTGTGTGCCCAAGAGTTTCTCTAGGCCAAATATCAAAGAATGGAACTGCTTGGTCAAAGGGCATGTACATTTTTAACCTAACAGATAATGCCAAATTATCTTCCAAAATGGTCAAAATAATTTACACTCCCACCGACAGTGCATACGAAGTCAGTGGTTCCACATCTCCTTTCATTCTTGCTATTTGACCTTTAAACATTCTTGTCAACTTGATGAGACTGAAATAATATGCCACTGTGGCTTTAATCTGCATTTCTCTGATTACAAATGAAGTTGAACATATTTTCATGTGTTGTTCACCATTTGTGTTCTGTCTTCAGTGAAGTGCCCATGCAAATCTTTTTTTCCATTTAAAATAAATTAGGTTATTCTTTTCTTATGGATTGATAGCTTTAATGGAGTCTGGATACTAATGCTTTGTTGTGTAGGTGCAAAATCCCCTTTCCCAATTTATGGCACATCTTGTCACTCTCATTATGGAATCTCTTCATGTATAGAAGTTCTTAATTTTAGTTTAATTGGCTTTAATAATATTTTCCTTTACTGTTTATGCTTTTTTGTGTAGCTTCAGAAACTTTTCCCTTCCTTTAACTGAAAGGACATTCCTGGTGGGGTGTGGTGGCTCAGCCTGTAATTCTGGCACTCTGGGAGGCTGAGGCAAGTGGATTGCTTGAGCTCAGGAGTTCAAGATCAACCTGGGCAAGAGCAAGACCCCATCTCTACTAAAAAAAGAAAACTTTGCTGGGCATCATGGTACATGCTTATAATCCCAGCTACTTGGGAGGCTGAGGCAAGAAGATTACCTGAACCCAGGAGTTTGAGGTTGCTGTGAGCTATGATGACACTCTAGCCTGGGGCAACAGAGTAAGACTCTGTCTTACAAAATAAATAAATTAATTAATTTCAAAAAAAAAGAAAAAAGAAAATGACATTGCTTATATTATGGGTTCTCTTTTATACCGCCTAGGTCAGGCCTACCTCATGGTTCAAAGGGCACCTTGGAATCAGAATCTTACTGCATAGGCAGACTTCCCATTAGCCTCTCTGAGAACCCATGGGGAGGGCTGGGTAAAGCTCATGATATGATAATTTGTCTTCAGGTTGTTTTAGGTCATCTTCAAGATTCCATTGTACCTGTTGTTAGGCTAGAGAGTCTCCTGTATCCTCTTGCAGTTGGGCCACTAAGCTTCTGACTGTTAGAATGGTACAGTGACCCCTCTTCCCCAGGTATGAGCAATCACTTGGGACAAAATTAAGGTGGATGGCACAAATATGGCAGCCTGGGAGCTCAGCCCTTGTCCTCTTTCCCCAGGAGAGCTGTTCCTAACTACATAACATTTCCATTTATTTAGGTCTCCTTCAATTTCTGTCAATAATTTTATGATTTTTGTGTGTATAGGTCTTATACACATTTTGTTAAATTTATCCCTAAGTACATAATGTTTTTGTTATTGATATCTATTTTTAATTATACATTCTATTTATTGCATAGTCTACAGAAATGCCTTTTTAATATATTAACCTTGTAAGTACCATTTTTTTAGGAATCTTAATTCTAATTTTTATATAGATACTTTTATATTTTCTATGTAAAAAAAAATTCATCATCTGCAAATGACTCTCTAGTTTCTGCTTATCTAATCCTTATAGAGTATATGAAACTTTCTACCATCTGATATTTCCAGTACCTGACTAAAGTTTTTTGTGAGTGATAGTCAGTTGCTCGTTATTTACATTATTTATGTGGGTATCACTTAAGGTGCTTTTGTTTTTAACTGTGGATTCATATTTCTATGGGAATTCTTTGAAGCCTAGATTGAAGGGAGCTCACTTAGAGAGGATTTGCATTTGTTTCTGCCAGATGCCCATGGGTACTACTGAAGGAAGACCACTTTAAACTAAATTCTCAGCTTAAAGTTTTTCCAGACCACCCAGGTAGTGAAACTCAGGCAGCAAAACTCATTCATAAGAGCTGTCTTATACTTATAAACTTCCAGCAAAGATTTCTCTTCCCGTTTACCCAGTGCTAAATTTTAAGATAAGCAAATTTCCTTGTTTGCTGTGGGGCAATTTTATTTCTAGTATACTCTTTCAAGTCTAGTATACTCTTTCTAACATATGTAGAATGTTATCTTTTAAACTACTTTGTTTGGGCTGGCCTGAGCTTTGTCCGTATCTCATAAGGCTATAAAAAGTGGAACTCAAGCTTCCATGAATCTATGAAAAAGTCCCCTGTGTAGACAGAAGCCAGCATCCTGTGCCTCCTCAGTTATCTCACTAGTTCTTAGGGCTTTGCTTTGAAGTCATTTTAGCCTTACTTTATTACCAGTTCATTGATTCATTTAAAAATATATTTCTATATTTTATTCATCATTTTTATCATCTTCAGTGAGAGGGTTGGAAGGCTATCTATTTTGACAATGAATAGTCTTTTATCCACCTGACTTCAGCTATACGCTCCTATATCATGCCCTTGAACTTTTTATTCCCAATGTCTGTTTCTCCTTCTACATCTCAATTTCAAGTATCTACTCTATGGCTATCACCTCCTGTCTTTGAGCACCTTTAATTTATCAGTTCTACTTTATCAATTTTTAACCCCATTAGGACTGCCAATTTAATCACCCCCCAAAGGTTCACTATCTTCTCAAATTTATCCTTGTCCAGATTTTAATCTATGCAGGATTACTGCTTTGCAAAATATAATGTAAATAACTCCTTCTGGTGTTGTGCCACGCTGTGATACTTATTCTGTATTCCATTATCATAATCACTCCATTGCATGCACCCTCCACATCCTTATTCCTTTTCCCTTCTAATATCGAATCCGGCAACAATTACTGATTAAATCCAAATCATCCTGCCTACTTTGTATCTAGTTCTACAGGGAGACAAACAACTATGCTGGCTGGTTTCCTTCTAAGTGTCCGTGGCTGCATTTGCTCAGCAATCCTACCACCTGTCCCCAATCAGGTCACTCTACCTCCCATCAAAGCAAACAGTTCACACCCTCTTCTCTCTGTAGTCCCAGCTTTCCTGACCCTCTCATTTCTCAGCAGGTGAATTCCCTTCTCATTTTGTTGAGACATTAGAATCCAACAGTAGGGAGTTTCTCCATCCATCTACCGCCTTATCCACCAAACTCCCTAAATTCGTAATATTGTACTTTCTCAGCTTTCCCTCTTGCGCTTCAAATAACCTGCCCACTAGTGTCTGGATCACACCCATTTTCCCCCATGCCCATCATTAGAAATGATTCTCTGTCATTCTGTTTCTCTTCCTACTCAGAGAATGGTCACATGCTATGGTTTTTTTTGTTGTTGTTGTTGTTTTTTTTTTTTTGGTTGCAGCCGTCAGTTGTTGTTTGGCAGGCCCAGGCTGGATTTGAACCCGCCACCTCAGGTGTATGTGGCTGGCATCTTAGCCTCTTGAGCCATAGGCACCGAGCCTTTTTTTTTTTTTTCTTTTAAACAAAATAGGAGACTTCTGCTTCTGGGAAGACAGACTAGACATCCTTTTCCCTTCAGCTAAGTACAATTTAAAAAAGAACAGAATTACATGTAAAAGAAATATTTAAAACATTGAAAGATGGAAAAAAGGCAGAACAGCTAAGGACCTGAGGAAAAACACAGTAATTAGTTCCCTGTGCTTTTTGTTTGTTTGTTTGTTTGCCTCATGTATCCCACACTTTGAGCTGAATAAGCTGGTAACTTGCAAATACCAGCAGGCACAGACAAAAAACGAAAACTTCACGAAAAGCCTGATCTGTCTAGCCAAAGAACCAAGAAAGGGTCAATATAGCAAAATAGAAAACTTAGAAAAACTTCACTCCAGCTAAAAACCACCAAGAAAAAATGTGGCCCCATTCCCACCCATACCAGACTTCACTAAGTCTACGGTACGGAGCCCCAACCTCCCCACCAAGGTGCTGGTAGAGAATGCTGAGTAGGGAACTGGGATGCTCGTCCCTGCCACACAGTAATGACAGGCACCCCCTCGCCTGCCCCAGTGCCAGCATAGACCATATACAGAGCCTGGACGTCTATCCCCACTCCTCACTGGGTCCCATCAGAGGATGCCTATGGAGACTCAGGGCTTTCACCATGACCCCACCCCCACATCAGTGGAGGCCTACTGCAGAGTCAGAATGCCTACTCCTGCCTGGCAGTAGAGAGGCAGTGGAAGAGAGCATGGCCTTTGCCTGTCTGGGTCACAGTTGTAACCGCCCAATGCCTGGACACTGCTTGGCATGACAGGGGCTAGTTGCATGATCTTGCTTAAATCACTGCTCACTTCTGTGCCTCAACATCCCACTCAGTAAATGAGAATGAATGTAACAGTCTATCTACAGGTCGATATGAGGATTAAATGAACTGATACACACAGAGCTCCGAGACCAGGGCCCGACGCGTGGAATGGCAGTCACAGCTGCCGCCATGGATCGTCATTATTCACTCCTTGTTGGACTGTGTGCCTCTTAACTCTACCTTTTGCCAAATCCCATGACTTTTGATTTCCAGTGTTTTCAGTTTTATTTTCTACATATCCTATAATTGCAATCATATTTATCTCTCTATGCCCAAGAGATACATAGAAGTGTATTTTTAAATTTCCAAGTGGGTGGGAAATTTTTGTTTCAATGTTTGTTCCTAATTTGTAGTTTTATTGTTCTGTGGTCAGAGAATATGCCTTTGCACTTTGTGTTTTAAAAGATTTATTGATGTTTATAGTCTAGTACACGATGTATTTTTAAAAAATAACTTCTTCAATTAAAATAATTTCTTCCTTTTCCCTCATTGTGAAGGATTTTTATGCTAGGAAGATATCCTATAAACATACTTTCCAACACACCAAACTAGACAGTTAAATGAAATAAAAGCTTCAATCAGGTTGAGTAAAGTGCTTTATTTCTATTCAATTTGCAGTAAGCACAGATTGCAAAGTTCCCCAGAGAGAGAGAAATGGGAGCAGGCACATTCAGCCTTCAGGTATGATTTGTTAGTTGTTCTTCTCCTGCTCGTTTTCTCCCTCCAGTTTTCTTCTTGAAAATAAAAGCTTTAATTCTAATTGTAGCAGAGTATTATTTCCAAAAGTAGCCACAGCAATATTTCTGGTCCTATGTGCTCTTCCAGGGCCTTCCCCTTTCCCATCAAGAGATGAGGTCCTCCCTGGAATTAAGGTGGACCTCTATGACTGCCTCGACAGAAAAGGAACAGGGCAGAAGGCATGCTGCCTGACTTCTGAGATGGGTCAGAAATGGCAACATGGCCTCTGTCTGGCTTTGTCTCTTGGGATGCTTACCCTTGAAAGCCAGTCACCATGACGTGAGGCTGCAAGGAGAGGTACTTGTAGGTGTCCTGGCCCACAGCTGCAGTTGAAATCCCAGCAATAGCCACCATCAACAGCAGACATGGAGTAAGACTGAAGATGACCCAGGCCCCAAGATTTGGAGCAAAGACCAAAGCCAAACCATCCCCACAGTGCCCTCTCCGAATCTGTGCGGCACAGGCCCAGTGAGCGTCATAAGTGGTTATTTCACTTCATTGAGTTATGGGTAATTTATTACTCAACTGCAGTAACCAGATCACTAAGGATGGAGTGTCCTCACTTTATCAGAAAATTCCACGTAGAAGGAAGGTATCATAATGAGAAACTTAGTCTAGGACCTAAGAGACCTGGGGTGGACTGGAGCTTGATTAGCTCATTCCTGGCTAATCTTTGAATAAAGTCACCCAGGAGAGTCCAACCTGTGGTCCACAGGCTGCATGCTAATTTTGTGAGGACTTGTTTTGCTTATCTGTGGTGTTGGAGATCACAAAAAGACCTTTTGTTGTTGTTGTTAATCAGCTTTCATTAGTGTTTGTATATTTAATGCATACACCAAGATAATTCTTATTTTCCCAGTGTGTGGTAGAGAACAAAAAAGATTGGACAACCCAAGACTTTCTCGGTTTTAATAAACAAATCTGGCAAAGAAGTAATTTGGATCTATTAAGCCCCTTCACCATGTACCTCAATATAGACTAATTCATACTATAAATTATTTTCATATTGGAAATATTCTCTATATTCTCTTTTCTTATGATATCTATTTTGATTGATTTTTTTTTTAATTTAGACAGAGTCTCACTCTGTCACCCAGACTAGAGAGCCACAGCCTTAGCCTAACTCATAGCATCCCCAAACTCCTGGGTTCAAGTGATCCTCTTACCTCAGACTGCTAAATAGCTGGGACTACAGATGCCTGCCACAACACCTACTTAGTTTTTCTATTTTTAGTAGGGACAGGGGTCTCACTCATGTTCAGGCTGGTCTCAAATTCCTGAGCTCAGGTAATTCACCTAACTCCACCTCCCAGAGTGCTAGGATTACAGGTTTATCAGCCACTGCACCTGGACTGATATTCTTGATGTTAACGCTCAAAGGGTAATCTTACTTCCCTTATTCCCAGACTACTGAAAATAATTTCTCAAAATGTCAATAGTAAAGAATAGCATGATTTTTGTCAAGACAATTTCAAAGGAAAATAATTTAGAAATCGGGGTGGGCCTTTGCTGCAGAGAAGGGGGCTCCCAGTCTCAGTGCACTGGAAAGTATTAACCACTGCTTGATTCTGGACTTTCATAGCGTTCAGTGGTCACTGCCTACTATTTTGGGTGTTCTGCATTAGTTACCAGGTGACTGCTGCTGGAATGTACTTACTGAGATTTCATTGTCTCTGTCTAGATCCAGCAGTTTGAGAATTATAATGTGCCTTACAAGTTCAGTCTGCCTTGGGATATGTAAGGCTGGTTTCTCATCAGTTGTAATAATTCTCTGAAAGTTGTATTATTAGAAGGACTTATTTATTATTCCACATACTACATTCCAGAAAAAGCTAAAGCAAGTGCTTAAGACGTGCTTACTCACAATACTACAAGGTCCCCAGAGTGAGATGGGGCAGCTGTCCCAAGTCAATATCCAGGGGGCCTGACCATGCCGGCAACTTGTCAGTGGCTCAGGAGCCCTAGCTGGAGCCTGTAACATGCTTGTACTACCCTCATGGAAAAGCAACCTTCACCTGCCTCCCCTTCCTGCACTCACCAGAATCACCAGCTCTGGCCCTGTGTATCTTAATGCTCCTGGGCACAGAAGGAAGTTAGCAGGCTACTCTCTGAGAGGGCTGCATGGACTCTAAGCAACTGTCGTTATTTCCTAAACCTGTTTATGAAATTTGTATTTTATTATAATAGTGATGTGATTTCATTAAATATTGTAGAAATAGATGAAATTGGAAGACAAAGAAAAGAGCTGTTTCTAATGATAAGTCAAAAGCGTGGCAAGTCTGAGGATACAGCCACAAAAAATTACGGGGGGTGGGGAAATCTAGACGGATACTATACTCAGATTGCTTCCTATTTATAAGTTCTCACTCTCCTTTAAGGAAACCCACACTGTAATCTGTATATGTTAGTGGTACACTTTATTCAAGATTGATGCCCTGTCCTTAGAGAAAAGAGGCCTTGCCCCTATGTCAAACAATTGGCCAATTGATGAGACATACTTTTTTCCCACTTAAAATGTTTGTAGAAAATACAATTTTTTGACTTGTTGCTTTAACCTACTTTTCAGCAGACCAACTCCTGGTCCTCTCCTGAGGGATAGTTGGCTTGGACTGTACGTAAATTCAGCTCATCTTTACTTTCTGTTGCGCCATAACAAATAAAGAGCTGTCAGATGGCTCTTTCCCATTGCCAAGCCACACACTGCCTCTTTGTGACTTTGGTTTCACATCAAGCTTACCCTTGACGTGAGCTTTAACCCCATCTCTCCAACCCATTCCCCTTTGCATCCCAAATTACCTTTAGTCTAGGAAGGTGATTTACTCCAGGCTCCACAAACCTCAGCTGGGATTTATAAGCTCTTTTGCCCAGGGAACCCTCTGCTACCACTGTCCCACATCCTGTGACAGCACCCAGTTCCTCTCCTTCCTTGCTTCAACTAGAACATATTGGACACCTATGATGTGTTGAGCTCAGCACCAGGTCCTGGGTATGCAGCAGTTACTACAATGTGATTATTTGTATTCTCAGCAATAGACGAATGTATATTATCAGCAGGAGAGCAATAACTAAGTCTTTTTGTCTTTTTTGTTGGAAAATTGGTAAACTGACTAGAGAGAATTCCATAGCACTTTTTTTTTATTTCAGGGAACAATTTATTTGGTTTATGTATTTATGCATGTATATATGTGTATTTTGGGGTTCTTGAGGAAGTAAATGGGCAAGGACATGTAATATTTTAGCTCAAGCCAGGGATTGGCAAACATTTTCTATGAAGGGCCAGAAAGCAAATACTTTTGTAGCTATAGGTCTCTGTCACAACTATTAAACTATACCCTCATAGCACAAAAGTGGCCATAGACAATACCTGAATGAATGGGAGTGGCTGTGTTCCAATGCAATTTTCTTTACAAAGACAGGCAGAAGCCTGAGTTTGCCGACTCCTGGAATCTATCGAAATACCTTAATGATTCCCCTACTTACAATTATATGTGCTCAAGCCTCTTCCTTTAAAAAAAGAATAAATCCCACATTCACTGCAAAAAGTTGTTTTGTACTCACTGTCTCTCTTTCTCCACTTCTCATTTCACTTCAACTCTAAACAGTCCGACCTCTGTGCGTACTACCCATTAAAATTGCCCTTATCAAGGTCACCAACAACCTCCATGTTGCTAAATCCCTGGGAGACCCCTGTCCGCTCTTTCTTACTCAATCTCTCCACAGCTTTCAAGCCAGTCACTCCCTCTTGCTGGAAACACTCCACTCTTAGCTTCTGAGACCTGCCAAGATTGGTTGCTTTCCCACAGCAGTAAGTACTGCTCCTTAGTCCTCAGAGTCTCCATTTCTTCACAAACGATAAAAACTGGAGTTGCTCAGGGCTCCGTCCTTGGCTCCACTGCTTCTCCCTCTTGCTCTAGGGAACCGTATCAATTTGTAGCTTTAAATGACATCTTTATGCTAGAAACTCCCAGAGTTATTTCTTCAGCCCAGATCTTTCCCCCATTTTCTTACTGATGTATCTAATTGCCCACTTGACATTGAAGGTCTTTCAGGCGTCTTCCATGTAAAGTGCTGAGTAAATTTGATTGAATAAATAGATGAGTTTACCTGTTTGCCCAAGCAGAAACCAGAGCCTAATCACTAACTATTCCCTTTGTATTACCAATAACTAACCACGAATCTTTAACTAATCTCGAATCAATAACTAATCTTGAATCTTTCCCTGGCTGTCTACCCAATTCCCAGGCTGGGATAGCTGCAAATGTTGCTACAATATTGAAATACTTCCACACTGAATGTAAAGAGCTGCAGGCCCAAGCCCCTGTCCTGGTTACACCTCTGGGATGCATGTGTCCCAGCCAGCCTGGCCCAGCGGAGGCCTGCAGAATTTGCTCTCATGCTGAGGCTAGCATCTCATCATGCCAAAGTGGTTATGAAGCATTTTAATATTATCTCTGCCTAATACTACTGTGACAAAACTATTCTAGTACTAGGATATGATTGGAGAAGCTATCCAACGGGTCTCCCTACCTCTTGCCTCAATCATCTCCAGACTCTGGATACAGCCAGAGAGATTTGTATAAAGCTCAAGCTGATCACATCTCTCCTCTGCTTAAAACCTTTAAATATGGTTCACCCTGAAGATAAAGCCCCGCCTCCCTAAGAAGTTTCACTGAGCTTTCAGTATCTGAACCCTTCTCTGTCTTCAAGTCTTACCTCCACAGATATCACTGATCCCCTTTCTTCCTGTTAAGTCTCTCTTAGCATCAGGTTTTCCTCATTGTCTTCACCACAATTTGACATTGTTACGTTGATTATTTGTATTTGTTTCCCCTCTAAAGTAGTAAGTTCCCCGAGACAGATACCATGTCTATCATGCACAGTGATATATTTCCAGTCCCTGAGTATTAAATGAATAAACCTGGATCCCTGAATACCTTCTAGTTTCATCTCTTGCAATATTTTTTCTTGGAGTCTATGACTAGAGAAGGCACTCAAATTTCTTCAATAATCATTTGGTAATGAACTATTCTCAGTTCCTTAAATATTCCACATAAACAACTGCCTTTTGCTTAGAATACTTATGTCTACATATATGTGCCCTTTTGTCTGGCAAAGTCCTGCTTACCTTCCAGGTGTCAACACTGTCATTATGTCCTGTTTGTTTTTCCATGACAAAATTCTTTATAATTTAAATGTCTCTTTCCCTTTCAAGCACCTTGCTCAGTGCCTGGCACTTAATAACTAATATTTAGTAGACAAGTCCTAAAGCAGACATCCCAACCCCTGACAGGGAATCACTGAATTCATACACATTTTGGTGGTAAGATTTTTTATTTGTAAATGGCTACCAAAACAAGGAAAAAGCTTTTGTTTTTTGCTTTTGTTTTTTCTCCTAAGGATAAATTTTCCCTTAGGTACAGGCTTCTGAGATCTGCAGTGACTCCACCTGCAACTCATTGTTTGGCTTTGAGGACAGAAACTGGTTTATAAATTGCCAAATTTACTTACAGCCTAAGTGGAAAGTGCAAAATGTAGCTTACTAAAAAGATCTGTAGTGAGACTGAGTTTTGTAATGTCTTACAAGGATATAATAGGATAGCAATATCCCATCCTAGAAATAATTTTTTTTTATATATTCTTCATGAATTCATGCAATTTAGTTAAAAACAGAACCTCTGTCCCACTCGTTAATGGTAGTTTTATGGTTTCATGCTGACTGGCACATAAATATGCTATAATATAAACAAGCCAATGGTGTAATGAATCATTTCGGTCTTATCGTGCGTATGTTTTTACTACAAATCTTGTGGGAAAATGCTATTCACACTCTGCATTTTAAAATTATGCTAATGTGATTAGTCATTATGGTCCTACTCACTCTTTATGATGGAGGCGAGATGTTTAAGCCTCTGACAGTGCTTCTATGGGGGCCTGATTAGTGCCTGGGACCCAATCAAGAAGCTGTTGATGAAGTTCAACAACATATTAAAAAGTTACGTATGACAGAAGACTTGATTATTGCTCACATAAAATGATATAAACTAATAAAATAACTGTAAATTGTGTCAATGTATATTTTTATTCTTCCACAAAAATTTTAGCTGCTACTGTAACCTTCGAATGCATTTTGTCAGGATTTGTCCAGGCAATGGTTTTGGTTTTTTTTTTGGCCAGGGCCAGGTCTGAACCCACCACCTCTGGTATATGGGGCCAGCACCCTACTCCGTGAGCCCCAGGCGCCACCCCAGGCAACGGGTTTTTTGCAATGAAAGTATAAAAATGACAGAGTAAGTTACTGTTAATATTAAATATGAAAATTTCCCATATATCCACATCAGTAAACGGGTGTTTCCAATACCCATATTTCAAAACAGTTCACTCCATTTTTGTGTTTAGATGTTGTTGTGATCAACCAAATGAAAAAATGGAAGAAACACATTTTGGTTGTTTATTATGCTGCTGAATCAGATTATTCCTATTTTATTGCATAAACCCCAAACTCAGAGGGAGAAGTGAGGGGTAAGGAGAAGGATACAGGTGTGTGTGGAGGTAGCAAAGGGACAGTTTTAGAATTTTTTAAATGAGTCCAATGAATTAAAGACTTCACTAGAAATCTAAAAATTACAGTTCAGGAGAAATAAATGTAATATGATATACTTCATGTGCAGTGTTTTTAAAACTTTCTAAGAAGTAGAGATTAATTCTCCATTACTCATTATAAAGAATCACAACCCATATAAGATGGAATATATAAAATAAATAAGACTAGTAAGCATCTCATTAGTTCATCATATTTTATGCAAATTCAGTAAGTTGGAAAAGTAAGGCTTTTTTTGGTGACAATTCCATGAGCCTCAGCTATCAGTTTATTTCTGTGATTTCTTTTTTTTTTTTTTTTTTTGAGACAGAGCCTCAAGCTGGCACCCTGGATAGAGTGCTGTGGCATCACAGCTCACAGCAATCTCCAACTCCTGGGCTCAAGCGAGTCTCCTGCCTCTGCCTCCCAAGTAGCTGGGGCTACAGGTGCCCACCACAATGCCCAGCCATTTTTTGGTTGCAGCAGCCATTGTTGTTTGGCGGGCCCAGGCTGGATTCGAACCTGCCAGTTTAGGTGTATGTGGTTGGCGCCTTAGCCCATTGACCTACAGGCGCCAAACCTATTTCTGTGACTTCTTATTGGGCTGGCCTGGGCTTTGAATAAGGTGCCTAAGGTCAGTATGCTGAGTGATTTCTCATTGGTCACATAGTATTAAATTTTTCTTGATAATAAAGATTAGCTAGTTATTGGCAATGGTAAAAATACTAGTTTTTACATATGTCACTTTGTATTCTTGGGGTATTATTCCATTTATACGTAATGTGCTTGGGGCTGCATTCAGCTAACCTGGTGAGACAAGTTAGCATGTTGTGGTCTCTGTTGTAATGGCATGTGGTATATGACATGCTTGAATGTGTCTATTTTTACAAGTGGTGTTTTGTAATAGTTAAAAATGAAGTAAAATCCTAATCAGATGTCTTCTAACCCTCAGTCTCCTCAAGGACACACCAGGGTGTGGCAGTGCAACAGCACTCTTCTGGCTGGTTCTCTGAGTTGCGCTGTCCTCCGCTGTCCCAGGAGGATTTTAGCAGCAGATCTGCCAGCCTCCCCTGCCCTGTGTTGCCCTGCTGTAGGCATAAATGATGTGCTCCTTTTGCAGTGTTCCTTTTCAGTTAATGTCATCACCATCTTAGGAGCTGGAGTCCCCTTCAGTTTTTCTCTCTTCCTCACCCCTAACATTTAATAGCTCCGAAGGTCTGTTCATACCATCTCAAAAATATCTATGCAATCTATCCTCTCACCCCTTTTCTGTAGCCACCACAATGGCCTCCTGACTGCTCCCTACAGACTTGAGCCATACCATACCATATCACTCGCAGCCAGGGCTTCTGTCCTGAGACACACATTCAATCAGGTCACTCCCTTGCTATCAAGCTGGCAATGCTCTTTTTCACTTAATTGCTTAAGCCTGAACCCCTCAGCAAGTATGGAAGACATTTCACAGGCTGACCCAACCATCCCTAACCTTATCTCTTGCTGACTTTCTTCACCCACGCATCCTGAACTCAGCATACTGCAGGCACCTTATCCTTTGCCCCTATTTTCTTTGTGCCTAGAGAACTCATATTCATTCTTCAAAACCCAACTCAAACACTACCCCTTTTTCAAAGTATTTTTTGATTTCTCCAGGCAAAGCAAGTTGCAGCTCTTCAGCTTACATATCCTTGTAACATCTGCTCCCCTGCAATCATCTACTTCTATGGCTCTTTTCTCCAAAACACTATGAACTCTTAGAGCAAGGATTATATCTCATCTATCTTTTTAATCCCAAGCACCTACTATCATGCTTGATATCTATCTGAAACATGCTATACCCTCAGTGTTTGGAACTTTGTTGCAGCATTTTATGTGGGGTTTGTTCCTGATTCTTGCAGTAATACACAAACAGAAACCACAGTGGCATCCTGCAGACTGCCTGATGTTAAGGAGCACACAGTTCATTGTCAGTTTCTTTTCTCTTCCTTCAGTTTCTCCCTGCCATTGGGCACCTAAATCCTTTGTTTCTCTGAGTTCAGTAACATATGTTTCTGAATTGAATTTTGAAACATCTCTTTTTGATGGTGTTTTCTTTCCCAAATTTACTTATCCTATCCTCTCTCAGATTATATGATACATTTCTGGGATTTGAAACCTCACACAGAACTAATTTCTCTTCCTGGTTTCAGAAGTCAGGTTTTTAGGAATGTGCTCATAGACAGACGCTCTCTTTCACTTTTTTCCTGTTATATTTTATAATCCTTCCCAAGAGAGCTCATAGTCAAGTGATTTGCAAATCTTACGTCTTTGGTCCCTAAAATCCTTGAACCCTGAAAGATGCTAAAGTAAAACTGGGTCTTGTTTGGGGGTATTCATATGTATATGCTACATCTATTCTTCCTCTTACTCATTTTTGTAATTCAATAAAAATATATCCCATGGACTGGGTGCAGTGGCTCACGCCTGTAATCCTAGCACTCTGGGAGGCCAAGGCAGGTGGATTGCCTGAGCTCAGGAGTTTGAGACCAGCCTGAGCAAGAGCAAGACCCTGTCTCTGAAAATAGCCAGGCACCTATAGTCCAAACTACTCCAGAAAGCTGAGGCAAAAGGATCACTTAAGCCGTTTGAGGTTGCTGTGATGCCAGGGTACTCTACTGAGGGTGACAAAATAAGACTCTGTCTCCAAAAAAAAAAAAAAAAATGTATATATATGTACATGTATATCTCCCATGATATCATTACTTCCTTACAAACTCAGTTTATTATTCCTAATCATTTGGATATTTTATAGATTTATCATTATTTGCTTCATGATTTTACTTGAAGAGAATTTAATAACACTTACTAGGATGGTTATCCTTCCTCCTCAACTCAACCATTCCTACCCCTTTTCAAGGCATAACATTTCCTATTTCCAATCCTCCTGGGGTTTATTAAAAAAAAAAATAGCTTGGCAATGGTTCACTAAGAATTGTAATTTAATCCTTTGGAATAACAGGCTTTCATCTGTGCTCCCAGCAATGATCTGCCACACAACCAGTTCCTTATAAAAGAACAATGCACCTCAAAAGAAAGAACAGTGCTGGCAACATGGTAAAGAATATGGCGCATTTTATACAATTTATAAATATAAATTAACCTTGAGAGTAAATGGCATCAAAATATGAATTATTGCTCCTTTTCAAAAGAAGAATCAGGACATTCTTGGCAGCAAATGCAAATGAACCTGAGTGTCTGTGCTTTTGATCCGGGCTATGTAAACACAGGCTCATAACTAGGTAGTTTTGTGTTTATACTGGTGGAGTCTCTAAAGTTATGCTTACAGAGCCAGGAACAATGCAACATTCAAGAAAGAGCAAACACAACCTTAATTCGTACCTTCCATGACCCTTGACCTCAGGAGTGTTTGTCCAGGTTGTTTGGTGTCTTGTATTTTATGAAGCAGGTTATTCTTTTTTTTTTTTTTTTTAATTAATTTGTACATAGATCATGAATACATTTATGCCATTATGGGATTCAATGTGCTGATTATTTGTACAAATTGGAGTGCTTACATCCTACTAACCAACATAGCCTTCACCTCATTTACCCAATTACAGGATTAAGACCTTTGTGTTTTACACCTGATAGATCCAACTTGTACTTGCAATATGCTCCATAGGTGTGGTCCCCCTACGAACCTTCCATCGACCCACCCCTCTCCCTTGCCCTCTCCTTCCACTATTCTAAAAATTATATAGATACAATCCTATATGTCTATAATGCTACACACATATTTATTTAAATGGATTTGGTATATTATAAAATATTTTCCTTTTTATTCAAGTGAGTATACAGTTTTCTTTGTAAGTCTGTAAATAAATTTCATAGCATTACAAAAATACAAGTCATCTGTCTCAGTGTTTGTGGCTCAAGCGGCTAAGGTGCCAGCCATGTACACCTGAGCTGGTGGGTTCAAATCCAGTCCAGGTCACCAAACAACAATGACAACTGCAACCAAAAAATGGCCGGGCGTTGTGGCGGGTGCCTGTAGTCCCAGCTACTTGGGAGGCGGAGGCAGGAGACTCGCGTGAGCCAAGGAATTGGAGGTTGGTGTGAGCTGTGATGCCACAGCACTCATGGTGACAGCTTGAGGCTCTGTCTCAAAAACAAATAACAAGTCATCTGATAAGTTTACAGTGGTCCCCAGTATTATAGGAGAGAATTAA